>VZTD01001144.1:7500-25000 GCA_013397725.1 Rhagologus leucostigma | reverse complement strand
TTTTCTGTTCCTCTCGCTACGCCTTCAGTGAGGAGACTGGGGGTGTACATGGAGCTGTGAGGGGACACAGCCGGGACAGCTGACCCCAACTGACTCATATCAGGAATATCCCATCTCATATGGCATCATTCTCAGTGTATAAAGCTGGGGGAAGAAGAAAGAAATGGAGTTGTTCGGGGTGACCGCATTTGTCTTCCCAAGTCACTTTTCTGCATGATGGAGCCCTGCTGTCCTGGGGATGGCTGAAAACCTGCCTCTTGAAGCAGTGAATTAACGCCTAGGTTCATTTTTGAATTTGCTTAGAATTATAGAATCTGCTGAGTTGGAAGGGACACATCAGGATTATGGAGTCCAACTCCTGGCCCAAGAGTTGGGCCATGTGCCTGAGGGTGTTGTCCAAACACTTCTGGAATTCTATCAGGCTTGGTGCTGTGACCACTTCCCCGGGAACCCTTCTAGTGCTCACCCATCCTCTGGATGAAAAACCTTTTCCTGATATCCAACTTAAACCTCCCCTGACTCAGCTTCATGCTGTTTCCTCAAGTCCTGTCTCTGGTCAAAAAAGTGAAAAGACAAGTACCTACCCCTCTGCTTCCCCTCGTGAGGAAGTTTCTATAGTTTTTCTATTTTAGTTTCAAACACTTGAGGACAAATGGGCCAAGTTCTCGTGTCACATCACTGACTTTTTTGGCATTCCTGTATTTGTATTCTGGTTTAAAAGAGGGGAAAAGAAGTATTTCCAACATAACTATAATATTTGAAAGCTTTGCTTTTAAAAGCAATCAAATTTACTTTTGCATTTAGGAATTAGATTTTTAATCCTATTTTTGGCATTATCTCAATAAATGATCTAGAGTTTAAAAGATTAAAAGGAATTAAGGGTGTTACCCAGTGACCAGCAACAAAAGTCATACATTAATCAACATTTTAAGTCAATCTCATACCTATATAACCTTTGTCGGACACAGGAAGGGAGAGGGATTTTTCCTTAAATCTATAGCCAAATCTATATATGATCACATTAAGAGTTTGAGAGTAAAACTTCTGCCCTAATAAATTAAAAAGACTTCTTTGTAATGCTCATTTTTATCAAAAGTTGCTCAGTAATTTAAAAAGCTTGATTTTATAAATGGTTTTCTATCACAATATGTTCCATCAGCAACTATGTAGAAAAGTCCTAACTTTCTCAGTTTTCTAGGGTTTTGCAGTGATTCCTATTTTAGGCCACAATGCTGAGAAAAAAAGTGTTCTGGAGCCGATTTAAACACCTATAAGTAACAGTCTATTAAAAACACTGAGAGTTGAGCAACTGTTGTTATTGTGCTTTGATATAACTCCACTGCATCAAAATCACAGTGGTTTTACAAGGGTCACAAGCTAATTTCCAACATCCAGAACTTTTTCTTTGACAGATCTAGTAGCAGGTTATCTCCACGCTGTGCTCACACAGCCTTTTCATTTTTTCTTCCTTTCTGCATTATGTCAATTGTCCTCATCTTCTGGTGGTTTATAGCCTAACTCTAGCACAGGCATCAGTGCTCACGGTGCTTAGAAAGAATCAGCACCTCAAATAAAGTCTGTTAAGGGATAACTGGATAGTCAGCTAGCTGGTACAGAACCAGAAATCCTGATGCTTTGAACTCTTTCTTGGATGACGAGTCTGCTTCTGTTCTCAACAAGAAAGATTCATTTATCCCAGGCATTCACATCTCTCCCTCCCCTGCCGTTTGTGGCAAGGTGGAAGCAAATGTCTAGCATACACACTCCTTCCCCAGCTGGATTCAGGTATAAAACTTTCTGACAAGAAATAGCAGTAAAGGGACCAAACCTAGCTCTGAAGATGAACTTAAGGCCTTTGAAATCTGTAGCATGCCAAGATAGCTTTATAATTTTTTTTTTGTTTTAATTTAAACTAAAAAAAAAAACATAGAAGGATGGGCTGCTGAGATCATCTGTCACACCATCTGTGGTTGCCTAGCAGAATTACTCCAGCCTTGAGCTGGAGGAGCTCCCATTTGCAGCTGAACTGCAGTTGGGGATTTTATTAATACATCTCTCATTTATATAGCACCTTTCACTCTCAAGGACCCCAAAGTACTTGTTAAAGGATAAAGTTGAGGACTGAAGACTGCTAAAGGAGGAGAAGTTACAAAATTTCCTCCCTCCTGACCAGTAGCTTCAAAACTTTTTACTAAAGAAAGCATTTATGGCTGAATTCGTTATTCTCTTTCATTCCTCTGAGTGTGACTCAATGGGAGGTTGTGACCTTTGGGATGTTGTGCTGCCTTGAGCTGATTTGTCCCTGCAGAGACAATTGCAGATATGCTTGGGTTTTTTCTATTGTGTGTATGAATGACACAATTTGTAAGCATTGGTTATAAAGCTTTATATATAAACACATGTATTTATATATATAAACACATATATTTATATATATTTAGAGTACAGAAAATAACAAGTAGAAGAAACAACCGTGATCAGCTGGCATTCAGGAAAATTAAAAATAAAATAGAGACATAAAACATGTGGAATAATCAGTAGTTTAGGCATTTAAATCCTGCACTGATGCATAACCTGCCCTACTGCTCTGTGAGGTGAGAGGACAGGTGATATGTCAGCTGTGCTCTGCCGTGTAACTACAGTAGAAGGGCTGCATTAATGACAGACACAAGAGTTTGGATGAATGTTAACATGCTGCTATTTCCATGCTGAGATGAAGTAGCAGGGCCTGGATTTATCATTAAAAGAGACCCAAGAGGCTCTCACTGAGCCAGCTGCTAAGGCCCTAAAACATATGTCGCACCCTTCAGCTGTTCATCAGTACAAAAGGCTTCCATCTCAAAGCACTTGACCTTGTTAGCCTCAGCGGTGTCAGTGATATTTTCAACAGGGAGACAACAGATCAAGTATGAAGAAGAGATTCTCTTAAGGGAAGTGTGTGCAGTCCCTGGCGAAACGAATGCAGAATCGTAGCTTGTGGATAACGGCTGCTATTTCTGATGTTTGTGGTTTGTAAAGGAGGTAGACTGCTGCTCTTTTTCAAAACAGCGGTAGACAAGTGAAAAAGAAATATCAACACAATAAAAATATGGCAGTGTCAAATAAATTAGCTCACCAGATTCTGAAATTTCCTACCCTTCATTCACATCCCCCACACTGGTCTTTGTATTCTTACTAACTTCAAAGGAAGTGCAGCTTGAGTAAGGGCAGAGTGGGGAGTTCTGAAACCAGAGAGAATAACTGTAAGAATTACAGCAGCACTATCACCCTGACATTTGCAGGTAGCATTAAACGATGGTGCTAGTGTGAGAGTGCTTTAGCAGATGTGATACTGATGCACAGCCCTTAGGAAGGATGCTGCATCCTCTCAGGTGCACATGGGTTAGTTCTAGTAGTCCCCTCACTCTCTGCATTTCCCAAAAGCACAGCAAAGCAGAGCTAATAAGATTTTTCCACAATGGAAGGAGTCACCATTTTCCTCCAAGTCTATCCATTAAGGCCCTCCCCCACTATGATTTTGTGAGGGTAGTTTGTATGTATGGAATATGTGTGTAAAGATATATATCTCTATTTTTCTCTATAACATAGAGAAAAGCTATATAACATAGCTTTTATTACATATTCAAACACACAGCCACATAACACTAACCTTTAAAAGCATCCCAAATGAACCATTCCATATTTTAAATATCTGCCTTGGAAGGAGAGAGGTAGACAAAGGATACAAAGAATGAGAAGAAAAAAAAAGCCATGACAGATGTTAGGTTGCTTAATGCTGTGCCAGAAGGCACTTGGATATTGTGATGCTGAGCACAGTCTGAAACTTTGACATGATATAACTCAGCTGGACCTTCAAAATGATGAGTTGGTGGTAAAAATTTAAAAATTTTAAAAATTGCTTTTTTGGGGGGTTGTTTTAACTTGTCTTCTTATTGTGGTCTTTAGGGATTTTGTTCTTTACCAGAGAAATGATGGAAAGTCAGGTGGTTTTCCCAATGCCTGGAAAGTAAATATGTGCCCTATAAGGACTATGGGGCACACACAGCTCCCCTCTTCAGCTCTGAAGCAGGGCTCAATTACTGAAAAACATTTTCTTCAGCTGTCACCATCATGTAGCAAATCCATCCAGGAGAATGCCAGCTGAAGCTGATGCATAGAGCATCCCATCACTGTGACAGCTTCTGGGATGATGCTGTGGCTGGGAATTTGGAAGCGGAGGGTCGCTCTTCTCTCCCTGGGTCCTGGAGTTCCAATGTGGAGCTGCTGGGAAGAGGGAGGCTTGACCAGGACAGCTCTGTGTTACAAGAAAACTATCTGTAGTGGTTGTTGTGCTGAGCTACACCTTTAACAGTTGTGGGGAGCCCAGTGATGAATTGTCACCAGGACCTGCAGAGTTTCCAGGCTGGATTTTTAGGGCTGGGAGGCTCTAGGATGGGACTCTCAGAAGAAGCATTACCTGTGCCCTTTGCTCTTGCCTGGTCTGGCATGTATGCTGCAAACACCCTCGGTCTGGATGCAGGCCAGGGCCAGGCAGAGGAGCACACCCAAAACAGCATCAGGACAGGGATTGCTGCGCTGCTGTGTCCAACTGCCTGAGTGGCAGGACGGCACTGACTCAGCCTCCAACTTTTCCTGGCTCTTGTATTGTGCATTTCTTGTACACATCTCCCTTCTTGCAAACAAAAAAGGGAAAGCTACAGGCCTACTCAGTTACACATGCATCCAATGTGAGAAAGTGGTTCATCTGGTTAGGAACAAAAGAATTGGAGATGCAGACAGCTGTTTCTAACCAGGCGCAGCAGATTAGGTATGTAATCCCCTGGCTGCTGAAAACTTCTTTCAATTTCTTGACCAGAACTGTAGTTCAGTAGCTTTGAGGATGAGGCTGTAGTTATTAGAGAAGCAGTGTTGCAGTTTTCATTGTTTCCTAATGCAAAATCATGCTATAATGGTACTTGAAAAGAATGTGAACATTACTTTGATAGTTAATGCAGAAAGCAGATACAATAATTTTTGGCGGGATAATTTAATGTATCTTCTACTATTTTTTTTCATAGAGAAGTGATTTAATGATGTGTGAAGTCTGACAAGTAAATCTCTTTAATGGTTCTCACCACAATGAACATTGAAAATAGCTCTTTTTCATACAATACTATTATGTATTAGATAACAGCTGGGAACTGATAACATGGAAGAGATCAATTCTGCAAGCTGCAGAGCACCTGCATTTCTCATTGAAGCTGATAAAAGTTGGACGTATTCAGTGCTTCAGAAGATGTTTCCAGTACCCTCCAGGATTGATGTTACAAAGGAATTTGTTTCTTGAGCTGTAATTTAGTTATTGTTAGCACCTCAATCTTTTGATGCAAAGTAGCTGCAAAAGGAGGAAAAGTATCTTGAGTGAAGATCACTCTGCCAGCGATTAAAATACTTTATGGTATCAATGTAAGTATTGTTCAAGAAAGAATATATTGCATAAAATTATGGATTAATAAATAATAATAAATTAAGTACATCAGGTATACACGTTGCAGCAGTAGTGTTCTTAAATACAACATGAAGATTCTTAGAAAAAAATTTATAGTATTCAAAAATTCAGGCCACTAAAGTCAGATACAATTACTGCTTTTAGTAGGTAAAGTATATCCTATTTTGCTGATAGACTGTGAAACAAGAGTAATTATAATCACAAATATATTATAAGTACTTGTAGAAATTTAGATATATGGTATGTGTATGAATAAAAGCCTAAAACTTCAGATCCTATATGGTTTTTTATACTGGAAAGCAAATATTTAACTAGAGAAAATGAAAGAGAAAGGAGAAAAAAGGATAAGAACATGTAGCTGTACACAGAAACAAATGTCTGCCTTGAAACACAGCTACATGTATTTGAAGTAGAAGGTTTTATTTACACAGTAGTGTTGCCTAGGGAAAGGAAAACTAATGTCAAAAATTATGAGGTACTGACATCCTTCTTCCACTCCTGTCAGTGCCTGAAGTCCAGGGTCATCACACTTCAGTGTACACCTTGAGGGCTGTCCCAGCTCAGCTGCCTGGGGAATGAAATTAAAACTGCAGTATGTGTTTAGTGGCTTTGTAAGCACCTTTTTTAAGATTTCAGGTCAGAATAAAAGTATTCTTGCTACCTGAACCTATCAATAGAGCTTGCAAACTTCTCTCCTGCTGCCTTTCTGTTGAAGTCAGAGTAAATCAAGGAACACAAAACTGAAGGACGAAGGTAGTGATGGCATTGGGTGCTTGCTTTTGTTTGTATGGCAGTGGACAGTGAACAGGTAGCACTGTTCCCCTGGGCTCCTTGTGCCTGCCTCCCCATGGGGATCTCACACTGGAAAAAGAAGGGGGAAGGCCAGGGGAAACTGCACCCTAGCTGTGGATAAAGATCCAGCTTGGGAGCATAAGCATATCCTCTGTCAGACTTAACTGTCCCCTTTCCGCAGAGCTGCTTTCTTTCAGCTTTGCTGCAGCCCTGGGGTCTTAAACCAACCCCAGCTGGGTTTTCAGGCACTAGAAGTAGAGAAGAGATTGAATCTTGCTGTGACATGCCAAAACATGCCTCCACTAGCTCTTCTCCTTGGCTGGGTAAAAGCATCTTACCCTATCCTGTCATGCCATGCCATGCCATGCTATGCTGTCAGTCCCTCAGATGTCTCGGAGAGAGATAAACTGCTCTTCTTCAAGAGGGATGAGAAGTGCATGCTTCAGTTTGGTGGGAAAACAGACAAAAATATCCTTCACGTGCATGTACAGTCCCAGGAAAAGCCCTGCTGGGTATGCTGTATCCTTTGTTTTCTTTCCGGTGCTGCATTGAGTGGGAAGGGGTAGGGGAAGGTTTCTGGGATTTACAAAGGTTCTCGTGAGTGCTTTGAAAGAGAAATCATATGGATGGGCTCCTGTCTCCTTGTTTCTTGGGGTGTACCCAGCTGAAGAGTAAAATGTTAACTTACCTGTGGAGACAAGTGTCTGTCTAAAGTTCCTCTAGGAGATCTTAAATATTAGCCACTGACCTATATCCACTTTTTTTTTCCTATTTGGTCTTTAATAGAAGGATACAAGTGATGGAAAAAATAGAAATATTCGACATTTTGTTTGAATAAGCTCTCAGTCCATCTAACTTCTACTCATTAGAGGATCTGGAATTCCTTACAGGTACTACAGACACAATTTTAACATGCTGTTAACTAAAAACCAAATGCCTTACTAGATGTTTTTTTCTTCTTTAGGAAATGTCCCACAGTAGGTAGATAGACTGAGAGAATACTTTGCAGTGCTTGAAAGTGATTGATGCTCCATATTCATTGTTTCTTGCTACTACAGATTCCTCTATGTCCTTATTCTCCATTACAGGAATAATTTCCTTACTCCTACCACCTGCCTGACATCATATGCACATCTGAGATGTTTTCATTTTGAATCAATTTTGCTACTTGCTTGGATTCCTTTTGGTCCTTACAGTAAGCAGGACAGCAGGGCTACTGCAATTCCTTCCCTGTGGCAGATGACCTGCCAGGACAGTGCTTACACTTGTGAGCCCTCTAGGACCACTGGCCTTCAGCTTTGGCCTCCTTTCTAATATAAAAAAGAAGTTTATCTGGCATGTTTTGCCGACTCTTGTGCGTCTATGCATTGTGGCAGCATTGCCACCTCTTTGTGATGGCAAATCTACTGCAGTATGTGTAGGTTCTGCTGAACCAAGACATTTATACCTATAAATTTGTACAAACTCACATGCTATTTCTTCATCTGTGTAGCTGTATGTTATGGAAGGAATAAGTGACTTTATATATTTTACAGTTATCTTTAAATTACTTTCTGACAGACACTTGCCTTGCTAATGGAACAAAACCTGAAGAGTTAAAACTTTCCTTCATTTTCTGACTTCTTAATTCTTATGTGCATTTTGTCAAGCACCCTATTTTTTTCTTGGCTCCTACATGCTGACACAGCACCAGTTTTCTTGTCTAATTTTATAAACTGTTCAGCCGTGCCATTATTCGCTGTTTTCTTTTAATTATGTATTCTTGTTAACCTCTTTATCCTTTCAAAGTTGCAGATTGTGATTGACATGTAGTATTAATTAAGGCATACAATTTATGACATTGGAGCTTGAAATTAATAAGTGACAATACAATTACATGGTTTGCCTAATTGTCCTTCAGTAATATAAAGATTGACACTTACCACAGCATTTAAAGTTAAAAGCTCTCAAACAGATAGTACAGCTGAATGTAATCACCAGCAAATCTAAAGTAAACAAATCCATTGTAAGGGACAGGCTGTTGGGAAAAAAATTCAGCTGTGGCCTTGTTTTATTAAATAAAGTAATCTATGTGTATAGGTCAATCTCAGAACTAAACTCAAAATATAATTTTTCCCTAACTTTTAATTGCAAATAACTTTTTTAAAAAAGAAATTAATTTTTTTTAATTGCAAATGAACTTTTCATGTTCATTGAGATTTCCCTTTCAAATCTCTACTCCCATCTGGCAAAGTGCCAGTATGTCCAACAGTAACACTTCTTATTGTTGGTCCTATCCACATCACTGCAGTTTTCTTTATACCTCTGTACAGTCATCTAAAGTTTGGCAGCTTACTGTTTATGAGAACACCAAATCACTCTTTTTTAATAGCATAGATCATGGTCCTGTAATTGCTGAAGAATATGAGAGCTCACCTATTTAGGTGAGCATTCGTAGTAGAATTGGGACTTTGAAACTTAGTTTCAAATGGCATCCTTTTCTTTAACAGCAAGCGTTCCCTTGAGATCAAAATCTTTATCATCTGGTCCCTTGACACTGTGATAATGCCCATAAAATTTTGACTAATTTTGCAAAAAGTATAAACACATGCATGTGCAGATGAGACTTTCAGGTTATTCTACTTGAAATCCCTGCAGTTTCATTTTAAGGAAATCACTAGTTTTATGTTATGTCAAAGAAACTGGTGACCTGCAGTACATACTTCCATTTTAGAGATTTAAATGTTAATTCCTACAGATAAGAACATTAATAATATAAAAACTATTTCAGTCAGAATGTTTTGACAGAATTATTCAAGTTAAACAAAATACTATTATTGGAATTTTAGTTTACTGCCAAATATCAGAAAAAGTACTTCAAATGAGGAAAGAGCCAAAGTGACTTCCCAGATATATTTTTATGTAGATGAACTATTAACACACCTTGAAATAAAGTGCTTAGAGCAAGATCCACCAAGATCCATTACTTTGATGAATTTGGACATAAAAATCATGAAAAGAGAAAAGCAGATTGAAAAATCTTACACTGTACATCTGCCTATTTTGCTGTCTTGTACTCTGAAGTGGTAGAGCACAAATCAGATCTCTCACATATGAGTCTGTGCAAGCCCTGGGGAAGCAAGCTAGTGAGTGAAAGAAAGTGGTGACAGTGGGCTGAGCTGTGCTCCCCACACTTTTAGTGCATATGGGTAACAAGAAGGGACAAAGTGATAGCTGATTCCATGACCTTGTAAATGCTGGGCTGCAGCACTATGAACATGGGGACATGCGTGGTTCTGGTTTCCTGTGGGAAGGCCCACGCTGCCACATCACTGCTGGGCTAGCAGTCTTCTTGCAAAGCAGAAAATTGGGTCAGTGTGCCCCAGCCCCTCAAAAATGGTGCCATTCCCCCGGAACTGTGATTCACTGAAATAAGGTAGAAGTGTGGAAAGACTTGTTTTCCACTAGTTTTGCATCCTTGAAGTTACCTTTTAAGTGTATTCCTTGCAGAGAAGCAAACGAAAAATACCTCCTTAATAAAAGCTGAAAGTCTTCTTCAATGACATATCTTGATATCTAAGGAAAACACCAAACATTATATTTGATTTGAAAGCAAATAGCGTTCATGAGATATGACGAAACAGGAATATGAAACAGAAGAATACCATTCCCTGTGATGACATTCTTCTTATTTCCTAAAATACTTCAGAATGAATTTTAAGAACTTGATTTTCAGTAGTCCCTTTTATCCTTTTATGCATTAATAGTTGGAAACAGCACTCAATGAGAGGTTTAGCTAATGGTCATTTGGAAAATCAAAGTCTAAATTACCAGGCAAAACTGGTGTAGAGATAGCAGGGTGTTTTGTTAAATTTACTGAAATCTCTCTTTTTAAAGCATATTTGTAACAATGCTGGTATTTGTTTTTGAAATCCAGCAGGAGCAACCAAAGGTAAAATGGGAGGTAAAATTGCCAAACAAGTAATCTCAGAGCAACTATTCTAAAAATTTAGAAGTCCTAGGAATAAAAACCAACATAGAGTTATACAATTATAGAATATTCTGAGTTGGGAGGGACCCACAAGGAATATGGAAGTCCAACTCCAGGACCTGCGTAGCACGTCCCCAGGAGACACATTACGTGCCTGAGTACATTGTCCAAAGGCTTCTTGAGCCCTGGCAGGCTTGATGCTGTCACCACTTCTCCGAGGAGCCTGTTCCAGTGCCCTCTGGGTAAAAAAACTTTTCTTAAGATCCAACCTAAACCTCACCTGACACAGGTTCATGCCATAACAACATAGCTTGAACCAAATCTCTTAATGATTTTTGTTGTTTTCTTGGAGAGTGTTGTGTGGAATGTAAAATTTAAGTTGCAGAAGAATTTTTGAAGCATTCAGCATGTCCATATCTTTACTCACTGCATCATTCTGCTCCCGACTGACAGCTCAGCAGAAGGCCATTGCAGGGCTCAGAGTTTGGACTGGAGAAATGGCACAATTGAGCTACTTGTGAATAGCACTACACATCTCAATAAATAGTTCTTGATTTCATTGTCATTTCATTGCAGTAGTTAAGGAAGGGTGACTTGGTTAAAACAAATGCAGATTGATTTGTCGAGCAACATGCTTCAACCTTGGGTGCCTATGCATTATGATCAATAATGTTTACAGTCTTTTTCTGTCCCCTCAAAGAGAATGTGCCTCCAGTTGAAGGGAATACGATTCTCTTCTGCCAGTGACATTTTATAACTGTGGAAGCCCATTTCTGGGAAGCCTTTTTGTTTGATGTTGGCACAGAAACAAAATTCATCAGACATGCAAGATGTGAATGGTCATGTGCATAGACCCTTTCTTTTATAATAGAAAGAGCAGAGATCGATAAAGCTCAGAAGAAGGAAACAGCTGTAAGCAGCCTTGTACCAGGGGTGTAATCCTGATGAATAATGTTGCTGTCATAACAGCAGGGATAATTTAATGCTGACACTTAGCAGCATGATAAATAGCTTGTCAGACATAGGCAGTGACAGAGTCAAGTGAAACTGCCCATGACAAGTTCTGAAATATTAATCTTCTACTAGACTGTGACTGTGCTGAAGGGGCAGCAGCGTACAGAAGACTTGGAGGGGAGACACTTTGTAATATAAACAAATGTACTTTAGGACAAAATGCTTTTATTGTGCAGAGAAATTTTCCTTTACAAGGACTATTATTTATACTATTTTTGTACAGGACTCTGAACATTTATGCTTTGCAACAGTGTATTTTATTTTTCCAGGATATACTCTGATAGAATTTCTCTGAAATATTTCGCTTCTTATTGGTAAGAGGCATTTGTGTATGGAGGATTTTTTTGGGGGAGAAACATTAAATGAAAATTTATTCTGTTTTTCTGTTTTTCCCCCCCTAGCCCATACACCATTCTTCCAAGGATTTTTTTCAATTTACCCAGGATCTTTATTGTGAATGTCACATAAGCAACGTGGCGGGGTTCCCTATACCAAACACAAATTGATTTATGAACTGCTTCTCCATTAGAGATGACCTAGAGTGATGGTGGATGTAACAGGCACTTGATATTCAAACCAGACTATTTATTTAGGTGTAATTTGCTTAATAAAGTGCTATGCTATTTTGATCTTCAGGGAGATGGAGTTGTCAACATACTACTCTGAAAATTATGTATCAGAGACTCTTGCATCCCTTTTGAATACTATTTCGATTACCAAGACTCCTCATGACAGGCAAATGTTCTGCCTTCATTCAAGATCAAGGCTGAAATCAATAAAATCTGAGAGGCTATGATGTACATGCACTTCGTGAAGATAATGGCAGGATACAGCAAGCCAAGTAATAATTGAGATATTGTGCATCATCTTAGAGAGGTGCAAGTGGTGCCACTTCAATACTAGCAAAGGTGCAGTGGTAACAGTAGTGAAAAATATTTTCTAAAGTTCACCAGTTTGCCGTAATAGTTATCATAGGTCTATGGTTACAATCTAAAAGGTGACTGATCCCATTGTAAAGACACAGTGCTTAATTGTTGCAAATGTGTATCGTTGTCTTTAAGTTAATAGTACTCTAATTTCTGTCTTGAAGAGACAGTAAATTGAGCTGCCACTGGAAGATTGGCTCAAGGTCTTATTTATTCATTGATACAGTGGGGACGGAGTGAGAATGCTGCATGTTTGGCTCCACAGTCAGCACACTACCTAAAAGTCTCTGTATATACCCTGACAACTTATTGCCTTATCAACACTGAGGAAAGGTGTCTGAACAAGGTCCGAAGTGGCTGAAGGAATGCCAATGTTTTCTGTGGTTTCATTCTCCAACATGTGCATTGGTCAAAGTGCCAAGTCGTGCTGTGCTGAAATCCCAAAGGGAATGAATACAGTTATGTGAAAGACCATGGGTAGTTGTTCGTTAAAAGGCAAGGTGAAGTCTGCAAAGAGTTGAATTACAGTTCTTAGTATAAGAACCACTTCTTTGAGTTCAAGGAAGTATGATGAATACAGATTACACTGAAGCAGATTTCAGAGCAAGTCAAATGAGTAGAGGGGCCTGGGCTACTTCAACGCTCTTTGGGAAAAGAGGAGATTGTGTTCTGGTTCTAAAAGCACCACAGTGTGTTTGAGAAATACAGCTCTTCTGGTACCAATATTTTTTGAACTTGGTTTATATATTATGTATGCATAATATCCTAATAATTTTGTACTTTAGGGTCTAACAGCCTATTGGTATTGATAGGTAATTAACATACCTAGGTGAATGCAGCTGCTTTTGTCTCCAGTGGTGAAAAGGTGACCTATTTTGGGGTCAGCTCCAGTATTAAGAGGAAATTATTTATACTCAGCAGTCAATGTTATGAGCACAGTATGATATGACTTACTTCTTGTTCTTGACTTTGAAATGATGTTTTTTCTGTAAATGCACACAAACTTACAAAAGAGGTTCAGTAGGAAAATTCATCTGATTCCAAGAGAAGCTTAAGATTTTGCTATAAAGAACGATAAACATACTTTTTTACTCTTCTGAGGTATCAGGTTTTCTATACGTAATACAAATATACCATAGTAATTCAATGAACGTTTTCTGACATCTTTTTATATAATACTTTAATCTAAACCTTGCTGTGTTGAGTTTTGAGATTTTTACTCATTTTCCATGTATTTTTGGTTTGATTTTAGTTTTGGTGTTAGTGTTTTATTAATACTTTTAAAGTGCACACCAAAAAGAGATGCTTGGTAAACAAATTTTCAGAAGATAGGTCCAAGAATCTTTTTCTTTGTCAAGGTGTAGAAGCCAATACCAGCTGAATTTTCATGGGGCTTTTACTGTTGTCTATTAGACAGTCATTAAAAGAATATTTGCCCAAGTTTAAGGCTAATGAGAATTAACAGTGTTTGTATTTTGATAGTTTCTCTGTACATCTGAATTATTCCTTTCATGGTAATAAGGATTCAGCACAATCAGTGATAAGACTGATACTCAGTTTGCTTTCTTTTAAAATATTAAATCCACTTTAAGTAAAAGAAATACAAAATTTCAAATTAGTTAAATTTTTCTGAAGGAGAAATCCAGCTCTTTTTAAAAATCCCTCTTCAGTTTCTTACAACATAGTAGTACCCCTTTGAAATCGGATGTAACAGAAACAACGTGCAGGTCTTTTGGGTTTTTTTTCTGAAAGGAAAGGAGGGAAAAATTAGTGAGTAAGATTTTGAGTGACATGAACCTGATGAATCTTCATATACCAAACCTAGGACAATTTTTGTGTTGTGTTACCAGCTTAGAGGGTTTTACTTGTCATCTCATGCTGAACCCACCACTGAAGTCCCTCTGCTCTCCTTCTCCAAGTAGTAAGAGATACAAAATTGTGGAAAATTGAATGTGAACTTTTTCTATTTTGGGAAGCACATTTCCTATTCTCTTTAGGTGGTAAACCAGGTAGAGGTAAAAAGAATTGTTTTGCCAGAAACATCGAAATGTGAATGTGGAGTCAAAAGGCCACATTAACATATTCATGTAGGATGTGAGTCAATGAAATTCGAATTTCTTCTTTGCTTTAATTAGCAGAATATAAGGAATAGTTATCTCTTTTTGACCAATAATGAACCAATAATTTGTGTTTCCTTTTGACCAATAATTCCATTTTTAACACAAGAAACCTCTCAAATTGAAGTTTTTCAGAACAAGTACTTTTATGTGAAGGGATCTGACTTTGAGGAAGAGAGTTCCCCACCAGATCAGTTAAGCAGGAAATAAGTAATTACATGTAATGCATATTTAATAAAACAATTTTTCAGCTTCTTTTTGTCCACCCAGCTCTTCTTACGAATTTAAAAACTAAGTTGTTGAAACTAACTGGAACTAAACGGAAGAGAAACTGATACAATAAAATTATAATTTTAATGATTCATGACGGATGCATAACAGGGAGGATTTTTCAAAAGGTACAAAAACTGAACTTTCTTCAAACCTAGAGAATGAAATTAATTGGGTTCATGTTAGGGGTGAATACTGTTTCATCTGAAGTCTGTTTAGCTTGATATAGCTACCTGTAGGACAGAAATTGTATGTAGACAAAAATCTCTGTGAGGTTACATCTGCACCATCTGTCTTGATTTCTTACAGATTTCTTAGATTCACAAAAGAATTTATGTTGTCCAGTGCTTTCTTACTGGGAAATCTGCCCAGTCCTTGAGAGATCCTAACATCCTGGGGTTCTTGTTAAAGGAATTCTCACTATTAATATGGAACTATATTTTCATATTGTTTTACCAAACTCTGATTCACCTACTGTGTGACGGCTCCAGAGTTTGTCTAATAGTTGTCACATAAAGACTAGCAAAAGTAGCAATAGAATGTCTTTAAACAGAGCAAAACAAATCGTTATTTTTACATCCATTCTTTGTTGTATTGGTTCTTTGGAAAGTTAAAAAAAAATCAAAGTAATTTATTTTATCATAAATATTAAAACCCCCTCAAAATTTTGAATTATAAAAACTGCTTGGAGAAGTTATTTATTAATTCAGAAGAATTGTCATGTTTTACAGTTGAATATCGTGAAAATCCCATTCCATGAATGCTGGGATGAATGCCATCTGGTGTCTTGGATCATCCCAGCTGAAAATAATGTGTACTTCTTGCCATCAGTCAAAACTTCACGTTCATTAACTAATTAAAAAAAAAAGGAACAAACTCCATTTTGCCAACATCATGGTTTTTTTCCAGTGAATGAAAGCCAGCAGTGTATCCCTTTTAGCATTAGTTTATGGCTATTCTAATGATAGTGGTAGTTTTGCTTAGTGGAGCTCATTTATCTTTGTGTACTGTGCCACGTTATGGGGAAGAGATGTGCAATATTCTGGAACTATACAGCTGTCAACTTCCTGGGCTGTTCTTTGTAAACAACTTGATTAAATGAAATGTCGTTAGCAACACTTTTGCTGGGCTTTTGCTTTCTTGTAAGACTTGATATGTTTGTTGGCAGTTTCTCATCTGGGCCTCTCCCCCAAATGATAGCTTTGGAAAAATATGTACTATGGCATTTTGTATAACAGTAAATAAATAATAAAGTTGAGAAGAGCTATTTAATTAGGGTGAGCCACACCTGTTACCTATCTGCATCTCCTCAGCTCTGCATTAAAATGTTAATTGAGCACAGCTGCAGGATGGGCCCAATCCTGGTTTGGAGTGTCCTTGACACTAATGTCAATTAGTACAGTTCAGCTAGGAGGCAGAACTGACGTTCCCACACACACCCCTTCTTTTTCCACCACTGATGGGGTAGCAGAACTTTTATCGTAATGTCAGTTGCACAATTTTTAGAAGTTTAATCTTCTAATTTGTGTGTAGAGTTTTAATTTTTGCCATTGCATGAGCGTGATAAAACCATCAACAGCAGATTTCAGTTAAAAAATTAGCATAAATGTACTAAGGTAATTCCCACATATTCCATACCTATCGGTTCCCTACTTTCCTTCCCTTTCTCCACACCTCTCTTTGTAGGAGACTCTTGGGAAAGAGTCAGACCACTTAGCCAGCCACTGGGGAGAGGAAAGGGCCCCACAGCAGTTGTTGCTCGGGTGGCCAGGCTGTTTCATGCTGCCTGAAGCCTCCTGTTCATCTCAGCCACAGTCACCTTCTTCTCTGACAAGAAGTCCCTTGTGTCTCTCACTGCTTGTCCCCCTCCACTCCCTTGCCCCAAGTGCTGAACAATCTGCTCTCCCAGCAGGAGGGAGTCACACAACAGCAGAATAGTCAATATTTATGTAGAGGGAACTGTACTTTTATAAAGCATCATGGAAAAAAAGCAGTAATAAGGATGTTAAGACATAGCACATAAAGTACACAAATCTAAATGTAATTTTTGCAGGTATAATTTTGCTGTTTAAATATAAGACTAACTAACATTTGTGACAGACCAACTTTTAAAAGAGTAACCATGCATGCATCTGTTTCTCCTTCTCACCCCCCTTTCTCTACATAAAATTGCAGCTGGTGTGGACATCATCTCAGTGTAGTCTTTCAGGAATGCTGGGAAAAGTCATAGATGATCTTTTTAAGATAATAAATTTTCAGTTGGTTCATGCTGAAATGATTTGACAAGGACAGCGTGTTTTGTCCCTGCTTAGAAAGATTGGAACCTGAGTACAGAAACGTAAATTGATCTGATTTTGAACTTCCTTATCTGAAAATGTTTAGAGATAGGAAATTTTTATGATTTATTACTTGAAAGCGATCAACCCTCCTGCTGGCAAAAATGAAAGAGCAGTACAAAGCTGTTAAGCCCATGTTCTGTCAACTTGTAAATACAATCATTATAGAATTTTACATGTGGGAAATTTATTTTACCCGTGTTCTAAACTAATGCCATGTATACTTTGACATTTATGCAAGAAGAATAGATTTAAACAAAGAACCAATTTATTGTCTGATGCTCCTCTGTGCTTGGTTTTCTAGTGGCAGCAGATTTACAGGTTCATAAGGCCTTTCACAGAAAGTCCTCACAAGGGGTTTTCAGAGATACTAACTTTCTCAGAGCTGTCTTTCAAGAGAACTACTAAAATTTATCCAATGTACAGCAAGCCCTCTACAAGGTGAAGGCAATCAATGAAAGCCTTGAAATCCACAGGTGAAATCCAAGGAAAGCTAACAGAGATGATGTTCATCAGTTGGTGGAAGGGCTGTTTGAAAATGAGGGCTGGCCTATGAACAGCCTCAACTGGTGTTGAGTCTGATGAAG
>VZTD01001144.1:0-2500 GCA_013397725.1 Rhagologus leucostigma | reverse complement strand
TTTGGTAGTAAAATAGTTAGTGAAATCATTTTGGTTGTGCTCAGCCTCATCTGAGTTTCATTTACATCCTTCTAAACCTGAAAAAATTCCATCTCTAATGGAGCATCCCAAAGGCAATTATTTACTTTTTGCATGGGATGTTCCCCAACACCCCTTCCCAGTCCTGTGCAATGACTGGTCATCTTGGTGTCCGGCTGGGAACATCCTTGTCCATCTACATGGTGTTAGATAGGACTAAGCCATTCTGGTCATCTTCTCACTGATGATGGTACAGTGAGTCTGGCAAATTAGCCTAGGAGATTAGTTCAAATAGGTTTGGGTTTGGTTTTTATTTTTCTTTTCTTTCTGTTTTCTCTTTCTTTTTTCTTTTCTTTCTTTTCAAACGTGAGTAGGAACTCTGAGAAACATAATTTGAAGATTACAAAAAAGAACAGCTGAGAGTAATGTTAGTAAAGATACACGAAAAACTGTCTCACTTCAGAACATAACTAAACAGTGCCTTTGTGGATGAAATTAAACTCCTTCAGTCCACCACCACTAGTAAACAAACCATCCCATATACATCCAATCCTTGGGAGACTTGGGTGTTTCACTACACTCGACTTGTGGCTGTGGCATTATGCATGGTGAGGTCTAGAGAGTTCTGTGCGACATACGTTGTGAAAATATGTATGGCTTGCAACTAATAAATTTTATGGTGTGTCAAAAGGCAATTTTTATTTTTTAAATTGAGAGATCTGGAGCAAAAGGAAAGTTCTATTTATAGGTATTTGTTTGGAAAGGTTTTCTGCATCTTTTTCTAAAAAAAATATTACCAAGAGAAAAACATTAATATCAGGCTTGATGTCTAAATTGGAGGCTACAGATCCACCTATTTCAAACAAGTTGTCATGATTTTTCCTGAAAAAATCTTATATTAAGACATGTAAGATGTGGAGCATTACCTGCTCTTAACTATTTTGAAATATATTAATAAAAAATAAAAGTTTTTAAAAATTCTTCAACTTCATGTGTTTATTTCCATGGCCTGATCAAGACTGAAGGAGTATCTTTCTTCTATAAGAAGAAAGAAAAATGCCTGTTAATACAAAGCTTGGAGTCAAGTGTTCAGAATTATTTAGTTTTTTTAAGAGAAACATTCTTTGTGTTTACAATAATTCTGGAAAGGACTCTATGAGATACTGCTGCCCTTATATCTGGTATTCTTCTCTGGCCCACTTACCTTCCTAAAAATCATGTTACATACTTTACTGACATCATAACTAGAGAAAAATCTGTTGAAAAGCTTTAAATTTTGCAACTTTGCTTGCCCCATGTCTCTGCTCTTATAATGCCTCCTCTCTGATATTATGCACTACTACAAAATGTGGAAAAGCTGTGGGTCTTAACACTTATGTTTTTCAGCTAAGCCATACTTTATTATGATCAAGATTATGACAAAATGAACAGAAGTATTTAGTTTTGGGTTGGTTTTTTTTGTTTGGTTGGTTGGTTTGGTTTGGAGGGGGGTTTTTTGTGTGTATTTTTGTTTGCCTGGGGTTTTTATTTTTATTTTTTATTCATTGTTTCTGTAATCTCTAGTGAGCTCTTCTGTGAGCTGTAGTGCTTATTGCTACTTTTTAATGCAAACTCTTTGGAAATATTCATGTCTCCTAGTTATGGTTTGTAATAGCTAAATACAAATCTTGATTTTTACAGCTACATTCTTTGTATATGTCTGGTAGAAAGACAGCTTCTCTTGGGTTCATATAAAGATCTTAATACTCTGGGGTCAATAATAGGATTTTTATTCTCAAGTCTGTCCCTTGGATGGAGGTTTGTGAAAATGTCTGGCTGAAATGGCTTCATGGTGCAAGGTTGTGATGCCTATTGAACAGGGCTTTCTTCCTAAAAGCTGCCTTCACCTCTAACCCAGGTAAGCACAATTTCTGTAAGATTTGTACAGAAACCTGCAAAATATTGTTCTAGGGCCCTAAATGCAACTACTGGTATTGTTGGTGTGAAATATGGAAAAAATTCTGAGAAGAAGGTAATATTTTTTATCACATCCACTTGCTTCCTTTTTGCTCTTATCCCCTGTACTTGCAAGAGTTCCTTGGGCTGGCTCCTGGGGGGGTCTGTCTAGCTCAAGTAAAAATTCTGGTGAAAGCACAACATGGTTAGGATGGTTGGATGTGTTCTTGATGGGCTGGCTCTACCTTGCACCCATGCCAAAGACTTTTATCCAGTTGTTCCTGCACTTCCCTTGCACACCTGATGAGAGGACCATAAAGAGTCACCATAAGGAGTTTCTCTGAAGAGCCATGTGCTTGCTGTGTGCAAAAGGAATGCTTTGTCTGGTACTGAAACAGGATTATTGCATTTGAGGGTCTCTGGGAATACCTGTTTAATGGTAGTGAAGTGATCTCGAAACCTTGCTAGTCAGTACTGTGTGAGGTTAATATGCAGGCCCGTAGGAGGTAGGATTCTTCAAGATTTCAGAAGGTGTGGGAGCCAGTGA
>VZTD01001143.1:826511-839828 GCA_013397725.1 Rhagologus leucostigma | reverse complement strand
CGGTGGTGGGAAGCCGACGTCGACTGAACGTCAGCCGACGTTGCTGAACTTGCGGCCGTCGTTAGAGCATTTGAGAGGTTCCCTGAACCTTTTAACTTGGTCACTGATTCGGCTTACGTTGCCGGAGTAACTATGAGAGCCAAAGGGGCTCTCCTAAAAGAAGTCTCTAATCAGAAAATTTATAACTTGCTCTCGAAATTAATTAAATTACTTTCCCACCGGGAGCAACCATTTTATGTGATGCACGTGAGATCGCACACAGAACTGCCTGGGGAGATTGCCGAGGGCAATCGAATGGCCGACATCATAGCCTCCCCCGCGGAGCTCATGAAACTCCCCTCGGTGTTTGAGCAGACTAAGATCAGCCACGCCATGTTCCATCAGAACGCTCCGGCCCTGGTCCGCATGTTCCACCTAACGTGGAACCAGGCGAAAGCGATTGTGGCAACATGCCCTCACTGCCAGCAATACCAGCTACCATCTTTAGGCAGTGGGGTCAATCCTAGAGGCATCAACAGTGGTGAGGTGTGGCAAACAGACGTGATGCATTTCCCGGAGTTCGGCCGGTTGAAGTACGTTCACGTCTCGGTTGATACCTTTTCGGGAGCCGTGTTCGCCTCCACCCATGCCGGCGAGAAGGCCACTGACGTGGAAAAACATCTCATTCAGGCCTTCGCCGTGCTGGGCATGCCTACGGAAATAAAGACCGATAATGGCCCTGCCTATACCTCGAAGGAATTCGAGAGCTTCTGCCACCAGTGGGGAATTCAGCACACCACTGGGATTCCCCACTCCCCAACCGGGCAAGCTGTTGTAGAGAGGACCCATCAAACACTCAAGCGGGTCCTCCTACAGCAGAACAGCACCATCAAAACCAACTCGCCCGTGTTCAGGCTAGCCAAGGCGCTTTTTATCGTTAACTTTTTGAACTGCAGTTTCGAGGAGCCTGATCCGCCCATCTTCAGGCACTTTAACAACACCAGCAAGCAAAAACTGAAAGAGAATCTGGAGGTTCTCGTCAAGGACCCAGAGACCCAGCAGGTGCAGGGACCGTTCCGTCTCATCCCCTGGGGCCGTGGCTACGCTAGCGTGTCCACCCCCCAGGGATTGAGATGGATCCCTGCCAAATGGGTCAAGCCCTATGTGACGAGACCTAAACCATCGGACGATGTGCGGACTGCGGCGTGGAGACGCCGCCGCCGGAAGGACCCCCAATAATCCCTTCACTTACCTGGATTGTACTTACCTATTGTGTGTCCCTCTGTGTCTTGATGTTGTATACCTACATGAGTTAATTTTGTATACTTTGTTTGTATTTAGACCATGGCCCATCCATTATCCGCCCTTCCTGAGACCATCCCGAAAATCCCGCGGACCTTCTGGGCTCCTCCCCTTGTCCTCTTCCTCATCTTCTGCACATGGCAAGGACAAGCATGGACCATCTCCCCAACGAGAGCGAACAGCTGGGAGACGTTGGCAAAGTCACTCGGGCAGGACCATCTGTGCCTGAGCTCGGCAGACCCAGAAGACCCAGTGTCGACCTGCCTGGTGGGGATTCCCCTTAACATTTCAAGTTATCCTCCCCGTTTGCTTTTGCTCTATGATAGTGTCAACCGGCGGTCCCATCGGGCGGTGAGGTCCTTTGCGATGCGGACCGTTAAAGTCCTGGTTAACAACCCCCTAGTCCTCTGGAAGGACTGGGAGAAGGACCTCCCGAAACTGCCCCATGAGCCTGCTGAGTTCACACTACTCGGATCCTCATTTGCCCCTTATTGCATTCAGTTCGTTTATACTCCCGTTTCCCGTAAAAAGCTTTATTTTACCCTGGCCCAGCACAAGGTCGAGTACCAGGCCGCCCAATGGTGTAAAGCCATTGGGCGTGTCACCATGGCCTCCACGTTAGATCAGTCCCCGAAACAACTGCTAAAGGGACTGTTTCTAATTTGTGGTGACCGTGCTTGGGCGGGCATCCCCTCTCACCTTCTCGGAGGGCCGTGTACTTTGGGGCAGTTGACGCTGTTTGCGCCCAACATCACTAAAATTTTCGATTGGAAGAATAAAACTGGATTGGCACGCAAAAAGAGAGATACAGAAGAATTGGATGGAAATTGTGATCCCGAAATTTTTCAATGGTCGCAGATGAAACGCGCTGCCACCTCTCTTGTACTAACCTGGGTGGCAGCTGCAAAGGCTCTAGGCGAATTGGGACACCTAGAGTGCTGGGTGGTCAAGCAAGCGAATTTAACCTCGACTGCTATAAGCGACCTCTTCGAAGACGAGGAAACGACCAGACAGGCGACACTGCAAAATCGGGCTGCCATCGACGACCTACTGCTCCTCCACGACCATGACTGTCATGAATTCCACGGACTTTGCTGTTTCAACCTATCCTCCAAGTCCGAAAACATCAGGAAATCGGTGCAGAAGATGAGGGACCTAATCCATCAGGTCCGAGAGGAGTCCAAAGGATGGATGGAGGACCTATTTTCGGGATGGGGACTCTCGGGATGGTGGGCCTCCTTAGTTAAGGACATTGTTTACATTCTCCTTGGTATCGGTTTAATTTTCGTTGCCTTTTGTATTATTAAGAGGATTCTGTTTAAATATTTTTTGAATTTATTAAACAAAAACGGGGGAGATGTTGCGGTGTCCCAGTCTACCTTTCGATTTAAAGTCAACGAAGACATCAATTGGGTGGACTTCCCGGCCCAAGACAGTGACACCGAGGAAGGGCAAACCACTCCCCGAGCACATCAATCAGGGCATCTCCTCCCCCGTTCCTTATACATATGCATTTTGTTCTGGAAAGTTCTGTTGAGTTGTGCTTTTGGTTGGTTAGTTTGAATAAGTTCCACCTTCTGTTTCTCCCTATTGGCTACCTGTCACCCCTTATCATTTCCCTATTGGTTTATCCCCTTGTACCTCCCTCCTTCTGTTGGGGTATAAAACCCCATGTAACTGTCATTTGCGGGCTCTCTTGTCGGTTCTCTCCCTGGTCTGCGTTCTTCTGTCCTTTGGGGCAGAGAATAAAGCCTCGGATTTACACCACAGAGAGTCTCCTCTCTCCTCCTTTACCTCCACCTGTTGCCTGGCAACATCGAGACTGCAGCCTGCTCCTCTGTGAGCTAAGGGCAAAAGCTCCTCAGGAGTTGCCACCTTCTGACACGAGTTCTGCCAGCCGTTTGGACTTTCTCCGAGGCTGAGGCACCTAACTTGTCGCCTGCCAGAGCCACCGGGCGGCTAGCGGTCAGTGCGACAGTGTCCCTGCCCATGGGACAACTGGCAGAGGTGGCACTGGATGAGCTTTAAGGTTCCTTCCAACCCAAATCATTCTGGGTTTCTATTAAATTTTCTTTGTTATGGTGGATACCCCTGAACACCATAGAGAATAAATTTAAGATTAAAATATGTGTAAATTTAAAATAATAGAGTTTAGAATTTTTAATGTAAAAAAGATGAAAAATGCACTAAAGCATTAAGTAAGCTACATGGACATTTAAATACTCATTTTGCATGAAGGATTAATATGACTTTCATACAGAATTTATTTTCTTGAGCTGTTAATGATCTGCCATTTTACTCCCTAAATTAGTTCTCAAAGGTCAAAATGCAATCAATTATCCAGTAATTTGGATCTCTTAATTGGCTCGGTTGTGCTTGAAAAGCAAAGCTTGTGTTTTATTTCTATAACTTGAAAAAGAAGCAGGAAAAAAAATTGAAATTATGTTTAGAATGACGTTATGGATTGATATGCAAAATAAAAATATGTATAGATACGTTTTTGGAGTCTTTTTAGTGGCATTTTTAAATTCTTTCTATTACACGTTGAGAATTCAGGAATACCAAATGTAGTGTTCTTCCTAAGTCATATTCTGAAGGAAAAAGGGTATTTAAGTAGATTCCCTGAATTTTACGAGACTTTGAAGGAAAGGAGTAGTGAAAAGCAGAAGAAGAATAGGAATAAATGTAGAGGAGTTTTTTGGTTAATACAGTGATCAATTGTCTATAGCAGATCTCCAGTGGCTTGAACAGGAATCAGATCAGATTCCACAGTGGTTGTTTACAGCACTCCTGGCCTGAGATGTGGTGGGTGATTTCAGTGAGTAATTAGAAAAAGAAAGCAAGAGTTTCTCTTTACATTCCCTACTGTCACAGATTTAGTTAAAATTTGCATTAAATAAATAGATTTGCAGTAATTTTCTAGTTAAAAATTACAATAATTCAATTTACTAAAGTCATAGAGATATTGGAAGGTTTATATAATGACATATATTTGTATCCAAATTTTCAGTGAAATTTTCATTAGCAGTCTCATAATTTCCAGTTCTATTCTTTGTATTTCCATGGGTATTCAGGAGATGCAACGTTTTATTTATAGTATAAATTCACATAGATAATTCAGTTCTTATTCTGTTCTTTCTCTTCAAGGTAAAGAATGTAGAAGAGTTTAAATATCTTTCGGTATTTTTATATTTTTTAGTCATAATTAGTCCTCTTGTAATAGTTCTGCTAAGAATTTAAAGATTTTTATTTCATGTTCAAAAAAAAATCAGCTTTTGCTATTGAAGGGTTGCAAAATGACTTTTTGGGAACTGCACAAGAATACAAAGAAGTAAAACAGTCACTGGATCTATTACAGTCAGAGATAGTCACAATATTCATATTTTCTGGAATATGGTATTCAGATTTCTTTCTTTAGCATTTTTACAGGAAAAAGTCTTTGCAAATGTTTGGAAAAACAGGAGCAATTTCTTACTCAAAATACTAGTTTTGTTTCTACACCTATGGACTGATTTTATTAGTGGGATTGCAGTGCTTCTAATGTACTGCTACTGAAATGTACTTCTAATGTACTTCTAATGTGCTGCTACTGAAAGTCAAGTTTTTAATATCTCTGTCCCAAAATATGCTTGTGTTTCTAAACTGATCTTTTTGGTCCTCAGAGTTTTAGGGAATAATCATTTTTTTCTTTAAACCTACAGCTTTATCTTTTAGTCTTCCTCAGCCTCTGGTTGGGTTCCATGGGTGCCCCCATGAAGTGGATATTTCTGCCCCATTACCACACGCCATCTGATTTTATTGGAGTATCAAAGAAAATTATTTTTTTTCCCCTTATATCAAGGTGTTTAGGAGGCAGATGTTCATTAAATGTTGGTAACTGGAAAATATGGATTCTTCATGACTTACAAGTTGTTAAGTTTCTGCAGCGTGTAACGAAGTTATGTTTGATCACTGAATAGGCTGCTTCAGAGGGAGCAGTGGAAAGGTTATATTATTTTTCTCTTTATTTATCCAAATATTCCACTGGGAGATTATTCAGGTGCGCTGAAAATAGAAAATCATGTTTTCAATTTTTTTTTTAAGAGCTTCAGGATATTTCCATCATAAAGTTGTACCAATTTAGAAAATGATTACAGAAAGTTTGGAGCTGCACTTAAACAGTAGTTAGAATAGACTGATTCTTCCTTATAGTTGATAGAAAAGACATTTTCTAAAAGAATAGCTATCAACATATAAGTTTGTAGAACTAAAAATAAACACTGGAGTAACTTTTTATCCCAAATGTCTGTCGCGTTCTTTCTATGTTTCCAAAAGCATTATCAGTGATGCTTATAGTGCTGTTAAAGAGCAGCTACAGGGATTACTCTCAGCACTTAAGAAAAAATAATTGCTCTCTAATCCAAGATTTAATATTTTCATGCTTTCTATGGTTAGAAGGCAAAATATTTTGTTTAAAGGGACCTGCTTGTTTGATGTATTTTTCTGGAGACTGGTTTAAAAATACTGAAGTCCTGAAAAACCCCTTGACCTCCATGGGGATTATATAAGCACCTTTTGAATGCTTGTTGGCAAAGGTAACCCTCTGTATTCCTCCATGGATTATTTACATTAATATGTGTCCATGGGAATGTACTTATTTTTAGATAAAATTTATTGTTAGAAAAGGAGAATCAATATGTTATTGCCATAGTCTGTAGCATATTTAATTTGCATGTTGGCACGTTTACCAAGTGCTTTCAAGAACAGCACATCATAGTAATAATTCTGAGAGTCACAAAGGGGATCCAGCTGAAACTGCCTCACAAAATCATACCAAAAAATCATATATTATTGAAGAGAAAAGGACTACAGCACTCTTGAATTTTCTTTACATTTAATTGCTTTTTGTATTCAGGGACTTTGCTCAGTTCTAAGTTACTAAGTGCAGTATGTTAAATACAAACTTTTAATGACTATTTGTGTTTATTTGCAAGTCTGAATATGCCCTGTGGAAGAGAAGTTTGGCCATTGTTGTGTGCTGAAATTTAATATCTTTTGCTTTCAATCCCTTGTTTTGAACCATCAATCAAGATGGATTGAAAATGCTCTGCTTTGTGTAGTACAAGTTTTCCTCCTTCTTGTTTTGTTTTATGACTCTGCCATGTTATTTTTCCCTAGGACATCTTTAACCTCACAGGAAATGCACATTATTTTTCTGAACTGCTGTTCCATTTAAGAGTAGAAGAATTACAACTCATGCTAAGTTAGATGTGTATTTGACTTGCACTACAAATCTGTTTATAGAATCCCAGAATCCTTGAGGTTGGAAAATACTTCTTAGACCATTGAGTCCAAGCTGTGCCCCGTCCCCACCTTGTCCCCAGCCCAGAGCTCTGAGTGCCACCTCCAGGCCTTCCTGGGACACCTCCAGGGATGGGCACTCCAAACCTCCCTGGGCAGCCCTTGCCGAGGCCTGAGCACCCTTTCCATGGGGAAATTCCTGCTGATGTCCAACCTGAGCCTCCCCTGGCACAGGTTAAGATGATGCCCATCCCTTCACTCTCTATACATGCATTGGAGAGGATTTTAATATCAATCCTGTTGTTATTCTTAATATTAGTCTTTTTTTTTAATGCTATTGATGAAAGTATTCCTTTGTAGTTAGTTTCCAGATGATTTTGTGTGTAAGATACGTAAACAAGAATCACTTTTAAGGCACACACCAAAGTCAGGGTTTTTTTAAGGTATTTCCTCTCAAATACACTTCTGCGCAGACAGATTTGCCTGACAAAATGATCCTCTCAGCTTCCACAGCAGGAGGAGGTGAGGGAGATGTTTGGGAGGCAGTAGCACCATCCTGACCTCAGTGCTGCACCCATGGTCCTTGTAGGCAGTGGAACATCCCTGCAAACCCCTGTTCCTGCTGGGAGGGATGAACATCCCTGCAAACCTGTGTTCCTGCTGGGAGGGATGAACATCCCTGCAAACCTGTGTTCCTGCTGGAGGGATGAACATCCCTGCAAAACCCTGTTCCTGCTGGGCTGCTCATGTTGCAAAAAGTGCTCCTCAGTGAAGGAGATCCTGGGGAATGGAGAGAGGACTTCAAATGCAAATTCAGCTTCTTGACATGCGGGTAGCAACTTTCATGCTTGGTGGCCATTTCCTGAGAGGAAAGAACATCTCTCAGTGCTGATAGAATCATGTCTTATCTACTAAGGCCACAATCAAGGGCTCCCTGACAACATTCTGCATGGCCTGAGTGATCTACCTTGGTGGAAAATCTTGCAGGTTAGGGAACAAGAGCACAGTTAAACTCAGGTATGGGAGGGGTTTCTAAGACGTTGACGTTTGTCTGGGAGGGGAATAAAGTGAACCTTTAAATTTGAGGTGTGTAGCCCAAAATCTAGCTGAATACAAAATTTGTGGAATTTGTGTCTTGATTGCGTCATGAATATTGTAGCCATTTATAAAAATATATACATTAACTTATTTTTTATTCTATAGATATTATTTTTTCATTACCATGCTGAATAAAAGTTCATAAAGAGTTATTTTCAGGCTTAGAATTTCAATTTTACATAACTTTAGTTTTTAAACATTTCCTTAAAACACTTCTTTTCATACATTCTGGGCATTGGATCCACAATTAAGGATACATTATTTAAATTAAATACTCTTTATTTCCATATATAGTGTACGACTAAGTATTAACAAGATTACTCATAGGTCATAGAGAAAGAATGAAAACCCTGTGGAATCTGAAATGACAGCTTGTTTAAAATTTTTAAAGCCTTGAACACTTGAAAATACGATGATATAATTATGACAGTGTAATTGCTAACAGACATATTATTGTTAAAATTTGAATATATGAAATTAAATAGCTGCAAGATTTAAGATACCAAGTTTTGCAGCATATAATGAGTGTAACAAAAGATAACACCAATGGAAGCCCTCAGCTGAATGGAACAGAAATATCTAAAAATTATCCTAATGGCTTTGCTGTTCCTTCTGATGCCAAACAAATTCTGTATTTTCCTGATTTAAACAGAGACAAACTTTTTCACTTTGAGAACAGCTCATACATCCCATATTTCGCACGTGCTGTAGCACAACTGTTTGATTTAAGGCAAGCACAGCATCTAGGATTGACTTGAAAGTGTTCAGCAAGGATAAAAGCTTAGGGAACTAATTCAAGAAAAAGCAGACTTATCTGAGCCAATTTTTCTAGCTTGACATTTTATGATTTACCTCTAAGCAGCTAAAAGAGCTTAAGAAACCTCTTACTTCTGGTTCTTCTGATTTTATGTAATTTTTTTTTAATATGCTCCTTAATCCTGCCTGAAATTTGTGTAATTAATATTGAAACAAACATTACGGGTATTGACTGTGAGAAACCTGAAGATGTGAGAGATTAGAAATGATCATGTACTGCGTGGAACTCTTTAATATGTGCTAATGTTGGTACATCACCCGAAGAATGGAAAGATACTGTGCAGTTTTCTGCAAAATAGAGCTGAGACTGTGCAGTAATGTTGAGGATTGCCAGTATTTTGTTAGCTTTAAAAATGGTCCAAGCCAATTACACACCCCAAAATAAAAAATGTCAGTCTTTTTACTATTCTCGGTCGGCTGGTACTGGCAGTAAAGGTAGTTACATTGTGCAGAAGCTTGAGCCCTGGATGAATCCCTTATGAAATCTCTAGGAAGGAAGCCATTTAGGTGTAAGAAAAACATCTGAAGCAGTAAATAAGCAAGGAGAAATGGGCAGGTTCCCTCCTGTATAAGGCTGATACCTGGAAGCCTGGAGCAAGGCTTGGTGCTAAAGTTTGAACGTTGAAATGTAAGTGTACACAATCACAACTGGGGGGGAATGGCTTCCCACTGCCAGAGGGCAGGGCTGGATGGGATACTGGGCAGGAATTGTTCCCTGGGAGGGTGGGCAGGCCCTGGCACAGGGTGCCCAGAGCAGCTGTGGCTGCCCCTGGATCCCTGGCAGTGCCCAAGGCCAGGATGGGCACTGGGGCTTGGAGCAGCCTGGGACAGTGGGAGGTGTCCCTGCCCATGGCAGCGGTGGCACTGGATGGGCTTTAAGGTCCCTCCCAACTCAAACAATTCTGGGATTCTAATAAATAATCTGTTAAATGCATACTTCCATCTTCAATAATTACTTTTTTTCCTGTTCATTCTGAAGTTGATGCCTCCACTCAAAATCTCCAGCTATGGAAGCATTGTGGTGGTGCCCAGCAGATCACCCAAAAATTTATATTAATTTTCACAGAGTGCCTTTTGTCATCCTAGAGTATTGCTGCATGGTACCCGAGTGCTGCTTTATATAGAATCTCGCCTATTTTTTTTTTTTTAATTTAAAAACTAACAGATGGAAATGTTTGTGCCACCTTTCCAAAGGAAGGTGTGGTGTTTGCATGTAGATGGCACAGTTCTCTAGAAGCTTTGCACTGTATTGTCTGCTGTTTTCCAGAGCTATTTCCAATATCTCAGCTAGAAATACAAGACATGTAAAGTTGTGTGTGCTACTGAACATTGTTCAAGAGTGTGCTGAGTTTCTGTCCCCAGAAAAAGAAATAAATAAAATGCCGGTTTTCTGGAATCCCATCACAGACTTTTTTGTAATTATCAGCACTTGAGATTTTAGCTAAAGCTGTACAAAGATTACATTAGCATAAAATGTTGTGTTCTTTCGATTGAATATATTATTTGAGAGAAAATATTCCCCAGTACTAAAGGTAGGAATAAGAAATTATTACCTGTCAGGTGAAAAATAGTACTCTGTTGATGAGAAATATTTTTAAAAAATGCTAATTGCTCCATTGAAGTTGACACTTAATCCAGTTAAAAATATGTCACAAATCGAGCTTGGAAAATTCAGTATATAAGTAATGAGGCTGTTTGAATCGTAGCAATTACTGGTTCAAATTAGTGGGTTCTCCTTTAAAATTTCCGTGTCACATCATATTTTGTCACGTTATGTAGTTCCACTTCATCACACACTGGCAGAGGCTGCTGATTGGTGAGCTGCAGGGTGGTGATCAGAGCCCCACTCTGACTTTGGAGCTCGTGATTGAGAAGAAACCCAAACACTGCAATGCAAGCACCACCGTCTACTGATTGCACAGCTACAGTTTGTGGCTTTTAGCCCAGGACCTCTCTGCACAGAACTTTTCACCTCACAGGCTCCCCATAAATTCTTCTACTTTGTTTTGAGCCTTCTGGGGTTGCTGCACAGTGAAAGCCCTGTGGTGCCTGTTTGGGGTGTCTCTCTTGCCATTGTTACTGGGTTTCTGCTGGCAGTAAATACAAATAGGTTTCTCAGGTTTACCAAAGATGAAAGTACCAAACTTCTAACAGTACCAGTGATGTCTCTAAGTGTTCAGCTGCTTCTGAAATTAGTGATGCTGTGTCTGTAGGATTGGACCTCTGAGGAATTTTCTGGTTATCTACAAACCTGAGAAACATATTTTTGCACAAAGCAAACAGGAATCCTTTTATTTGATGCAGCTTCCTTTGCTGATCCAGAGTAGAGAACATTTTACTGGATGCAAAACAGAGGACTTAGCTGTAGTAAAGTAAGTCTTTTTTTGTTCCTAAAAAAGCCCAGAAGGGAAAATATTGATAGGAAGCCTCTATTCCCTCCTTTATTCAGACCAACCAAAACTCCTGTCCTTAGTTATGGAAGTGAAGCCAGCACAGAAAGCTTCAGGATATATCCTGGTGTATGGATGATTGGTCAGAAGTGTTTAGATTTTTCCCTACTCCATATTTTAATGGTGAATCTGCCGTTTGCAAATTCTTTAGAGAAGAGTCACTATAGAGCAATTTAATATCACCTGGTTTTGTTGCTCCTCTGTTGCAGTTTATAGGCCTGGAATACAGAAATGTAACCCTTCCCATAAGAGATGATTTGTGACACTGTCTCCATTTGGATGCAGAGCATTTGGAAAAAGAACTAGGGGTCTGGTGGCTCACGGAAAAAATATTTCTGGTGCTGGTTTTCCTGCTGTTTTGTAACTCTTGAATTTCTCCACAAGATTTCTTTCTCTAATAAAGTTAATTAATTACTGGGCTTTAATCTTTCAGGTAGTAAGATCCTCCACGATTCAGTCAGATGAGGAAATTGTGCTCAGCCTCTGAACTTTCTGCCATGGAGACAATCAGAGAAATCCAGAACCATACAATGCCTTGGGTAGGCAGGGAGCTTTAACATCATCCAGCTTCACCCCTGCCACGCGCAGGGACACCTTCCACTATCCCAGGCTGCTCCACGCCCCATCCAACCTGGCCTTGGACACTTCCACTTGGAGCACCCTGGGATAGTGGAAGGTGTCCCTGCCTGTGGCATGGGTTGGAACAAGATGATCTTAAAGGTCCCTTCGACCCCAACCGCTTTTGACATTCTATGAGGAACTACTGGACTTTTTTCCTTGAACTTGTGTGTGGATTGTCGCTTGTGTTTATTTTGTTGTTGCTGTTGTTAATTGCAAAACCCCATCTGGTTGCCTTATTGAGATAATTTAACTTTTTTCATCAATGTTTATAAAGCACGTGATACAATGATTCCAGAGAAATAAGAAATTATAAAAGATTATATTCCATAAAAATGGCTGGTGATTTGTGCCATTTACAACAAGAGGAGTAAGGACTGTGCACTGCCTCTCCACCTTCCCTGTCTCTCTCTCTCTCTCTCCCCCTGCTTTTTGGGTTCGTGGTTGGGTTTTTTGGTTGCAGGCTAAAGCCTCCTTGTGCTGTAATGTAGATACGGGCGCTTTTCGTGACAAACTTTTAAATAAGAACATTTACTCTGGCAAAAAAAGCCATGTAAAGGAAACAAAGGCACTGCCCCATGTGTGCTGTATAATGAGCTGCTGTCCTCATTTTTCACTTGGAGCCAATCGTTACGGTGCTGAAGTGAACAGTGCCTCATCTATACATATAAATCATTTTTCCAAAGGATGCTCTAGAGAGGATGAAGATCAATATAAATTCATTTTTTCTGGTAATGGAAAATATTTGAACTGTTCAGCTATCAGGCACAAAGACGACTTCTGGGGGTTTCATGCTTGTGTTTTAAGCCACTGTCCTGACAATTCCAAGCATGTGTAAACCTACAGCTTTTTGTGTGCCTTGACAAGTATTCTGAAGAGACCAGACTTACCTTGTTGAGAAGGTAGAATGAGATATGATTAGCAGAAAAACAATTTTCCTTAAATAGACCGTGTCCCTAAAATTCAAGTGTGTTCTGCTTGTTGTGGAGATAAGAACATTTGGAAAAATTATAGCAGTTTAAAATCCGCTGCATGAAGTTCAAAATACTTTCTCACACGCTCTCTACAACAAATACTGTGATGGTGCCAGGATAAAACTATATTTGAATATATGAAGAGTACACAGAGGTGCCAATGTATTGAGTTTGGAGGAATGATGCATCAGCCATAAAAGAATTGTTTTTAATTACAAGATGTGCTCTGCTAGTTGCCTGCAACATTATCTCCTTAATCATGAGCATTCAAAAATGGGCATATTTACACCAAGATGTTTCTATTGGGAAGACACTTTCAAGCAACTTAGAAACCTCAAAGCAGGACAGGAAAGAATAATGCAACGTTTAAGTGGAAATGCTGACAAAATCTGAAGTACATTGCAGTGGGGATAGAACAAATAATTGCTGTGTTATCATTAGAGGTTTGGACAAGGAGGAAAAGGGAGAAGAGAATAGGGACTGGAATTTGAATTCCTCTGTTAAGCTTAGTGCATTTTAGAGGAAGAAAACAGTGTATGGCTGTTACAGGCAGTGTAAGTGTACTTTTTTTATATCTTTGGCATATGTGATTTCTGTGCCAAATAACTTGAGAGAGATGCTAATTTTATCAAAAATGTTCAATTTTGAAGCTGCATCTCATTTACCTGAACTCTATTTAGAGCCTGTATCTGGCAAGGAAGAGAGGAAATTTATTCATTTTGTAAGTCATAGGAGGAGGGACTGAGGGAGCTGGGAAAGGGGCTCAGCCTGGAGAAAAGGAGGCTCAGGGGGGACCTTGT
>VZTD01001143.1:688535-825918 GCA_013397725.1 Rhagologus leucostigma | reverse complement strand
TTTTTTTTTTTTTTTTTTTTTTTTTTTGTGGTTCACAATGCTTTGAGTCAGGTTACCGTTCTATATTAAACCCCTGAGAGGCTGAAAGAAAACAAACCCAATTCTCATATTCAACAAAAGAAGCCTTACAAATTGTTTAAAGAAACAAAACCTGTGAAGCTTTGCTTCAGTTGCCTCCATTCAAGAAGGACGAGTTTGGCCTGAGGACACTCAGGTCCTCATCCAAGCCAGGCTGGAAAGTATCCCTCATGGTCTAGTTATCAGCAACTCTAGGCAGAGAGAGTGCTCATAAATGAGGGGAAATCAGGAGGATTATTGCAGGAGTGGCCTTAAAACACACACATTCTCTTTGAAAATTAACAGCTTTTCCTAGAAGCTCAGTGTATTTATTTTTCTGTTATTGCTCTATTATAGGAATGTAAGGCTTTATGAGCGTTTGATAGATTTCTGGAAGTCTGAAAGGCTTTTTCAGACATTTGAAAGAAATGCTTAGACTGAGAGGGGGACTTGACACAAGCACAGGAAAATAGGTACTCAAAGTGTGTTTCCTGAAAGAAAAATATGTTTATAGGTATTGACTTACTCTGGGTTTCAGGGCTGTATGTATGTATTTTCCTCAGCGACTCAAATAAACCACCTTCAGGAGGACTTTCTGCAACGTTTTCTAAGAAACACTATCTTTTTTGGCAGATTAGGGCGGTTTTCACGGGATTCTGCAAAACTCAGCAGTTAGAATCACTGCCTGGTGAAACCTGGGCACGTAACCTACAGGAGATGGGAATATCAATGTTCTCACCTGAACTGCAGCTTGCTGGGCTGAATGTGGCTGTGGAATGTGCTTCACCTTTGTGAGGTGGGAGCAAAACTCAGCAGCAGCCTCTTGTCTACCTGGTGTTTGATGATGGTCCTGGATTGAGCAGCTCAGGAATTTCACAGTTCCTGGAGCTGAGCAAAAAGAGTGTAACTGGTCACCTTGCAGCGTTAAAAAGCTTTGGCCTCAATAGCTGGGGAGAGAGAAAGAAGGGAAGGATCAGAATCGCCCATCCACAGCGCTCGCCTGGCTGTGAAATCTGGTTTTGAACGGACTGAGCTGATCATTATCAGCAAGTGGGTTTTAACTCTGTCTTCTGCTTCATAGATAAGTTCTAGCTCGTGAGGGGATAAAGATTTAAACGGAGCTTGGAAAAGCAAATTTAAAAAATCCAAATTCCAAGCGACCATCACCTCATTCAGGGTTGGCTCAGTGATATCAGAACAATCTCCCTGCATTTCAGCTGGTTCCCTGTGCCCTTTGTCAAGACCCAGGGTGTGCAAACCTGCTCTGAATTCTGCAACCTGGCACTTGGGGGTTTCTTTCTCAATGTGGATTCATAAATACAATTTTGAGGTCTCTTTGAGGAGACTTTCAAATGAGGATAGGATAAACTGGAAAATATCTGGATAACTCTCTGAAAAACCATTGATGCCCACGTGCCTTTGAAGAGATGGAAAAGCCAAGAGCTTTCACTGTTTTACCAGAGTATTCACAATTAAATTCCATAGGCAATTGGAAATTGTCAAATTTATACAAAACTTCTAATTAATTAATTTCTCCCAAAATAAACACACTTTTTATTACTTTTTCTATGAGTTGATGTATATATATATATACATATGATGTTTCAAGAGAAAAACCTGTCAGACATTGTATCTGTGAGATTGGTTTAAAAGCCAGCAAATGAGTTAAAGGAAAACAAATTTATGGAAATGAATTAGAGGTAAAAGGATTTAACTGAAGGTTTATTGAAAGTAATTGAAATTAACAAAGGCTATTCCTAGAGATCAGAAGTAATTAAATTAATGGGAAGAAATAGAGTTTAATTGAGATTTAGTTGAGAATTACTAAAATTGAATGAAATTCAGTGAGAGAATTGATAAGCTGTCTGCTGATTTTTAAGATTGATGTTAATGATTTTCTATAATGAAAAGCTGTTCTTTAGGAAATTATATAACAAAGATAGATGAATGTGATCATTTTTTTTCTTAATGAAAAAATTGATATTTTACTGGCATCACAAATTCTATGAAATATTCAAACTATCTGAACACAAAATATAAGCTTGATAAATAGACATTCATGAGCTGTATACAGAGAATACAGAAATGTTTCATGATTTTTCAATTTCTGTTGTAATTGCTGCTGAAAGAAATGAAGTATTGCTGGATAAAGAACTACCAGAGTAGTAATAATTCTCAGTATTATCTTTTAAACAAAATAATCCATCATGCTTATGATATGACATTTTCCAGTGGTATTACTCGTAAAGGCTATAAATTGTTTCAAAGTGACCCTAGTTTTATATGGCAAATAGGAATACAAAGCAGTAATTTTTGTTATTTTAGAATACAAATATATAGATTCTGAAAAATATGGGTCTTTTTACTTGGTAACTGTGGTTCTGAAAGGGTAAGAGAGCTTATTGCTACCTTTTTTATGGGAACCCATATCCGAAAATAGAGGGGATTTGGGATAGCAAAGGATAAATGAAAGAAATGCAAAAAAAAAATTCCTGCTGTTCCTGATTCAACATGTTGGCTTTCTCTAGTCCCTGTGTAAGGGGTGATCATCCTTGGAATGATTTAATATATTAAAAAATAACATATCTGAAACTGGAAGCTCAGCCTCGGGCATGTGTTGTACATGCCAAGTGTCCAGGTATTTAGAGTTATGTTTTCTATTTCTAGTTTCAAAAAACCACATATTTTGAAAAGCAGAAACTACAGCAGTTCAGAAGTTGCCCTGGTGCTGATCTTGAAGAAGATGTTTAGCTTATCTCTTAATTTTGTGGTAATAAGTCTTATTTTATTTAAAATAGTATGTTTCCACCTCCTGTGCATTCGATAATTTGCCACTTTCAAATATTTTCAGCAAACAGTCATTGGTAACGCTCCCAGCAAAAGAGACAGACATCAAAAAAACCTTTGGGGGAGGCAGCTGGAGAAAAGGATTCTAAATCTGCTTATATAAATTGGATTTTCCTAAATTCTCAAAATTAAGGTAACTGTGCACATTTCAGAATAAAATACAGTTCAAATTTTGAAAAATACTCTTTCACTTTCAGATATTTTAATGTATATATGTATAATACATGTATGTAGTTATGTAAAATATCTCCAACACAAAAGCTGGAGCTTGCAGGGGTTTAATTTTTTTCAGTAGGGTTTTAATTTCCTCTTGCATCTTGGAGAATATAAAAGAGCATGTGGAGAAGTATTGCCATGTCTGTAACTCACATGTTTTAACATAAAAAGAAAAAGCATTAAACCAATTGGGTTTTTTTCCTGTTTTTTCTCTTGTTGTTATTTACAAATCTATGGATTGGAAAATATTTTTTAAATTTAATATTCATCAAAATTGTATTAATTTTGTAAAGAGGTTTTTGCAGTCTAACTGGTGTGCTGATTTCCTGGTTATTTTTATTTATCCTGAGGTGAGGCATCATGAAAGGAGCATTAAGCTGCTCTGGAAAGGTCTATCTGATGTCAGGCAATCAGAAACATTCTGTAGAAACAATGGGCTCACACTTTCTTTCAGTGGTGGGTGATTTGACACCTTTTCTGTAGGAGGTTTGAATGTGAAGAGCTCAGGCAGTTATCAGGGTATCTAACCATAAAAGCTGCTGTGGTCTGGCGTTTTTTAGGCCTGGTTAGGTGCCAAAAGCTTTGTCGTGTTTGGTCACAGCAGTGGAATGGCAGGTTCAGGGTTCTGCATTTCATTTCTCCTGTGAGGCACAGCCTTTCTCATTTTGGGGCATTATTTGGTTCTAGGACATCTATGAAGTTCTGCTTCCCTGACTGCAGCAGTTCTTGCCCCTACTTCAAATTCTATTTTGCTGAATGATCTTAAAAGGTCTCTCTGGGCTTTGCTGCTTCTCGGTGTTGTTCAGACCACATTAGATGCTTCCTTGCTGTTTCCTTTATCAGCTTCTCTCTTTGCTACCTCTAATTCAGATAGGAATGTTCGTAAAAAAAAAAAAAGTGCAGTTATTTTTCTCTAGCTTGAAGATGACTTTTTTCAAAAGAAATTAATCTGAATCCTGCTGTGACTCCTTATTTATACCCTCTGCAGTGAGTCTATAATGTATAAAGATATTTTTATATGCTTCTCTCAATTAAAAAAGTGTGTTGTATGTTGAAGAACACTGGGTTACTCTGAGGTTATGATCTGACTTGAGAAGGAATTGTCTTGCAGTTCCAATGGATATTTTTTTTTTTCCCTAAGACCTTTTTTTTTTTTCAATATGTTCCAGGAAAGTTTGAGCTGCTTTTACTGTTTTTAGAGGTTTTGCTGGTGTAACACTTAAAAATAAACCTTGGATGCTCAATCAGCTAATGGCAGCCAGGTCTCATTATAACACCTAGTCATTATTTTTCTGACTAGCAGATCTATTCATACAGTACATTTATTTTCGTGAAAATACCTTCATATTTACCTTTCTAAGGACATCTCTGCCATTTCCTAAGTACATCACCACTTCCTTTGAACTTTGCCATGTGAAATTGCTGCACGTTTTTGGAATAATTACAATTCAGCTATGGCTTGACTTTCCATTCACTGATAGAAATTGATCCAGGTCCTTATTTTCCAGCAAAACTTTACCTTAGTCTCTGCTGATGACAACATTTCTGTTCTCATTTCAGCTGTGAAGGCTTTGAAAATAACTAATCATTTTTTTAATAATAAATAAGGATATTTGCGTGAATCAAAATGGGCATGAGTTAGATGGGAACTGCAAGCCCTGTGCTCGCTGTACCTCACATCTTGCACGTGTATCTTGTTTAAAGGCAAGCAAAGCATTTGAATGTGAATTCAAGGACAGGCTGTGCTCTTACTGTTGCTTTGATCAGTCATTTCTAGACCTGCTGCTTCCTCTGTCACATTCAGAGATTACATTTGGAAACTTGTTTGATTCTGAAGCTCATAAATGAGTAAATGTTTATATTTTTGAATTAACTGAACTGTGAGAATTTCATGGAAGATAAGAGTGGATTTAGAGCTACAGTTCAAAGCCCACAACCAGCTAAAAAGTTTTGGAGTAGGCAGCTGTAGAAGGCTTCTTTCAGATTTTGTGGAATTTAAATCCAATTCTCAGTGACTTACATGAGTCACGCTTAGGGTAACCCTAAGTAAACCATTGTTAGAGATTGTCATATCTAAGCTCTCTACTTTTATTCCTTGTAGTTCATATAACGCAAACCAATAATCACCATCTTTTTAGTAGCACAGCCCGCAGTGCCCTGTATCCATCTCACTTTGTTGTGTATACGCATTCGGTTATGATCAAAAGTTTTAATTCTTGTAGCAATGCGCTTTCTTTCTTTCTCTCTTTGAATACTTTGCCCTGTGTACGTTCAAGTTTATCTTCGCATGTCCTTACTGTGAATTTCCCCCGTGTGAGGTACTGAATCCTCTCCTATTCCAAAATTCAGCACGTTATTTTAAGTGGCTGAGATAACTATTTGTAACTTCCAGCTCTGGTGTGGGCAGCTGTGTTTCCTCTTCAGTTTTCAGTTCATCAAAACCACTGAGATCTTCTCCAGATGTGTATCACGTATCAGTAACAAATACCAGATCAACCAACACATAAACTCCTAAACTTGCAGCAGGCCTTGGGCTAACAGATCTTATGCTTTGATGCTCCATCTTTATTTCCTGTCAGGATGATTTTTTAACATTTTTTAATGTCGCTCTTTTTATACTGTCTGGCCCCTCTCAGCACAAATATGTTTGATATTTTATGAGCTCCTTGAAGAGTGGCCTGTGCTTTTTGGTACAGGTTATGGAGAAGGGGACTATCTGCTTTGGGTAACATTGGGAATTGCTTTTAACTTTTACATGTAATGAAATAGGAGTAAGATTTTCTGTAGTTTTTTTTTTGGTTTGTTTTGTTGTTTTTTTTTAATCAATCTCCTCTTAAATACCAGTGTTGTCAGAGAATAGTAGAAGGTGGCATGTTCATAGGTTGGTAACGGGATGAGTAATTATTCAAATTTTGTTATATCAATTCAAATCCAACAGTGATAAAATGATAGCTGGATGGCTGTTTGATTTTTAGGACATATCAAGTTCTTTATCTGTTTCTTAGAGAGAAATAATTACTGTACAACAATCCCTTCCATCACACTGCACCCTGACACAATTTCTGTGGCAACTGAAAACCAGAACTAGGTAGGAAAGTGAAACCATTTTTCTACCTCTTGAGCTGCTTCTGTGGACCTTGCATCCCCACAGCAGAAGGGGAGCTGGAGCTGCTTGTAAGTAGCTGAAAACCTACAGAAATTTTTTTAAGAGTGTAATTGGCAGTTGCAAACACCAGATTGATTTGGAACAATTCAAACCAACAAAACTTGCCATTCTGAATTTATGAAGTCTGTGTCAAAATGATTGTAATGTGTTTATTCTTGTTTCATGATTCTGTTACATCTCCTTGATTAAACATTTAAGCAATTGAAAAAGGGTAAATAATTATTGAGCCTAAGAAATGCACATAGGAAAAATCAGCTGACCTTCAGTTCCAACACTTCAGCTTCTCTTGACGTTTCCTTTATTTTGAGCACCTGCCCTAGCAGACACATTTTTAAGTAATTTCAAAAGCTGTTCAACATTTAGTCAGGCAAAATGAAGTTAACAATTGAATGACTGCTGGGGAAATGAAAATTATTTGGGTTAGAAGAGACCAAACAACTGAATGAACAGGAAGAATGGTGAAGCTTAACTCAGGACATGCCCACTGTGTTTCATCTTTGATGAAAACTTATGAGTAGATACTTTATTTATTGTACAGTCCTGCAGTGGAATGCATAGAATACCCAGGAAATAAATAGTTTTATAGGGTGGTGTGAGGGGGAAAGATTATGTGGTGTCTTCTGTAATATGTGTTGTAGTTCAGCATAATGTATAGAGAAGGAATTTTTTTTTAAAAAAAATATCGTATGGTGGCATGTTTCAAACTGTAATTAACTTGATTAACCCCAAGGCAACAGGTAATTATCTGCACTATAAGTCAGATCAGTCAATGTCCAGATAACCAGTAAAATATCCTCGGGTATCTTTCAGAAATATGTTGCACAGCCCGTATTTTGTCTTGCAAAACAGGCAAGAAGGGAGCTTTTTTTTCCCAAAGAAATATTTATTGCTGCTGCTTTGAAAAAGTAGGGATTCAAAGGTAGGGGTTCCATTCAAATCACTCTGGATTAATTTTTTTGGTAAAGGGTAATGAAATAGTCCATGAGCTTTCTGCCTATCTTAAAACAAGATAAATGGGTTATAAACAATGGGTTTTATGGTGCACAAGTTTTTTGGAAAGGACTTTATGGCAAGTGATGTGAAGAACTCCACCTTACCTCATGTGGCTGAAGTTTATGATGGACTTTATTCCCTTCCTTGTTCCACTGAGCTTCCAGCTGAGCAGCTGATTGTAGAAATACTGGATTTTTGTTAGTCTAAAGGTGATGCTCAGACAGAAATGGCAGAATCTGAACTTCAGGAATTCAAAGTTTGTAAGTTGTAGCCACCTACCTAAAACTGCGCTTGCAAAGATCAGACACATCAAACAATTAGCAGGTCAACTTAATACACAGAATAACAATAAATATTACTACATGCTAGCACTGAGAGTTATGTAGGTTGGAGAATTTAAACAATAACTTTATCACAGAGGACACTCTTCATAATACAGACTTTAACATCGTTAATAACCCTGCATTAGATAAAATACATATACAAAGTGAACCATGAACTAAAAATATGAAACAAGAGATGAACTTGAGCTACTACTGTCTGCCTGGCTGTATCAGAGCTTATCACAGGCCAGTGAAACACAGAATAGAACAAAATCCTGCATGATATTTTAGTAATACACCCTTGGAAGCCCTAATGCCATTGACGTCAATGTCAGAAAAGTTTGGAATTTAGTGCTTGTTATCTTCCACAGGATAGCAGGTGTTCAATCAAAGTTGTTAATGTATTTTCTGTAGATCTCATATACTTTAAAAGCAAGTAATTAGAATTATCCACAGATACTTTGTAACTATGAATAATTCATTTCCTGTGCATCAATAAAATAATTATTGCATATTATCATTCTTAGCTTTCTACTTCAATAAAATTGCTCACATTATGTCACTGTCATAGTAATGTGCCTTTTTATTTTTCATGTTAATGAAAATTACCAGTAGAATGAGGAAAATTGTAATAAGATTTTATGTCATCTATAAGCCTTTTCCACTATATTGCACTGAAATTAGACAGTATCTGGATTCTGGTTGATTGTAGATGGGTATTCTTGCCCACCTCAGACACTTTTAATGCTTCTTTTCTGAAATGATTGTTAAGTGTTTTAGAGCTCTTTCTTTAGCTTAACTAACTCAATTACCAACTTGCTTTGTAAAATTCAGAAATTTCTTTATACTTCTAAAGCACTTTTTCTAATCTTGCTCCTTTATTTGTTTAGAAATTCACTAGTCTTGATCCAGAATGATTTCACACATGAGGAATATCCTATCTTCTTTAAAACATACATATATTACATTAAGCAATCATTTAAATCTGTGCTGGCTTAAGATCAACTTCTATATTAATTTATTTTTAATGAGTTATCTTTCAGACTATATATAATGCTCATTAGAAATTTTTATTTCAGCTGAAATTTATTATTTTTTTTAAGAACTCTGAAACAACAGAGCAAATATTTTGGGGTAAAAACCCAGAAAAGTATCAACTAAACAAAGCCAATGGACTAAAATTAATTCTTTGTTGGAATATTTAAAACCATACTGCCTATTGAATATTTAGATTTTTTCAAAAACTGTACATTGCTTTGTTAGGAATTTTTTGTTCTTTTCACTATCAAAACGCCTGCAGCATTGTGGCTTTTAGTGCTTTTACAAGGTTTAAAAGAATCATTTTCAGGCTTGTGTCGTACTAGGCATGGAGGTTGCAATGGATTCCATAACGTGGAATAATCAGAGGCTTGGAGAGACTGGAGCCAGGTGCTGTAGCCATGGTTATCTGGATTTTACAAAACCTAGCAAGGCTTTCCTGGCCATGTTCTGATTGAAAAAGGACTTGGCCAGCCCAAGCTGCCTTATCTCCATCACATCCCATGGTGGGAGGTGAGGAGGTGGCCACAACACTGATGGACAAGTCGTGGTGTGGGTTTGGAGTTGGCAAGAGCAGCGTGGGGGCCTTCAGTGGGGGAGATGCCTGGCGGGAATAAACAGAGCAGACACAATTCTAGGGAGAGGTGGAATCGGTCCAACCCAGCCTGGGGTCATCTTCTTCAAAGAAAGGGGTTTAGCCCATTGATTTTTGGTTTTTACTTATCCTGTTATTCCTCTTGATTGCTAATTGTTCTTTGATATTCTCTGAGCATTTAAAGAGGGGGGCTGAACCTGAGTCTTATTGAAAGCTCAGAGCTTTTCCCATTCGGATTAAATTACAAGCACAAATCATTGAAGGATCAGGTATGAAGGTGAAAGAATCCTGTGCAATTTTGGGCCAGGACAGCATCCTAAGCCTAGACTACAGTTTCATTTGCCACTTTCTTTTCAGTTTTCCAAACAATACCAAAATTCTGACTTGTCAGGGATAGTTTCATGTTTAACTTGATTTGAATTTTGAATGAATTGTATGAAATTAAAAAAAAAAAAATCTTTCTTGAAAATTATTTAGGTTTAGGAAAGTATAGATGAAAATAAATCCAAATATACTGTACTTCCTAGGGAAAAAAAATATCCAACATTTCTCATAACCCTTCTTCTCTTTGGTCTTTCCTGGTTTTCTTTTCCAGACTGCATAGATAATTATAGATTAAGCATATATTCATCAAGCAGCAGCTGACCAGGCTGCTCTGAAAGAGGAGTGTCATGGTCACTGAAATATGCATTAACATCTTCGGGGTAGGACAGGAGAGAGGGAGGGAAATAATGTGCATTTGAATAAAACTGTAACTTAAGGCTACAATTGTCTATACCAGCAGCAAGCTGATGTTCTTTTATTTTCTGTATTAGAATATTTCTTTGTTGCCTTCAACATTGTTTTACTGATTTTTGTAAACCAGGAAAAAATGTAGTCTGCTTATAAGAGAAAACGTGCTCAGTTTTGTAAAAGACCTTAGAAATAGTTTTTATTTCTACAGTTCACAAGCTCAGGTTTCCATAAAACTTCTGTTGTTGGTCTGAACTTTTTTTCCCCCCAGCCTTTGCTTAATTTAAAGGGTAAGTGCAGTGAAATTAATTTTTTTAACTTATTATATGCCACCTGTAACATAATCCAAGTACTTTAAATAATTGCCTTAGAATGTGAAACAGAACTTAAATTAGCTAATAAACACAAAAATGCAGGCTGTAAACAAAGATCAAAAACTGCCCCAAATTAGGCAGGCATCCTTAAGAACTGAAAAATAAAATAAAATAAAATAATTGTTCTGTGACAAGCTCAGGGGTTTAGGCTTAGCAGCATGTTAAGTAAAATCTTTTATTTTTCCTATTACTGCAAGGTGAATGAACCTTTTGTTTGCAATCTATAATTTTAAAATAATTTTTATATTAGGAAATGTAAGTGTTCAACTTAATTATGTGCTGTGCACCAAATGCGTTATGCCTTATCTATAATACCATGGCTCTGCACACATGCGCTGCCTTCTGTTATTTACTATTGTCTTAACTTCAAATTTGTTGTCAGGAAAATATCTTCATTTTCCATCCCTCTGTTTGCTGAAACCTGGAACTCAGTTCTCAGCTCGTGCCATTCTCAGTTGTTCTCAGCTGTTTGAAGCACAAAGATACATTTGTGCTGTGTGTTAACATCCAATTTAATGTGGAAATAATCTTAACAAAGTCCTTTGGAAAATGGTAAGGGTGAGATAAAAAGTGCTGTAGTCAGGGTTAAAGAATATCACTGCCTGGTGGTACTTTCTGTTCTCTTTTTTTTCTCAGTTCTGTTCTGTGGAGCCACATGTTTTTGCACTCAAATGTACGTCAAAATTGATTAATTCTGAATTCTACTGCTACTTAAACATCTTTCCAGGCATGACCACATCAGTGCAATCAGTGACAGTGATGTCAACATAAGTGAATCCTTTTAAAATACATTTCCATTTAGCATTGATGCAATCACACGATCAGACTATTAAACAGTCCATGAAATGAGGGGTGTGTATCGATCTTCTCCAACTGAGCATTCCAGTATAATAAGAATTGCCCAGTTATTTAACTTCAGGATAGGATTCATTCCTTCGAGCTCCTCTTGCTTGCCATAGCCATGAATCCCAGAGTGGTTTGGGTTGGAAGGAACCTTAAATCCCATCCAATTTCACTCCCTGCCATGGGCAGGGACACCTCCCACTGTCCCGGGCTTCTCCAAGCCCCAGTGTCCAGCCTGGCCTTGGACACTGCCAGGGATCCAGGGGCAGCCACAGCTTCTCTGGGTACCCTGTGCCAGGGCCTCCCCACCCTCCCAGGGAACAATTCCTGCCCAATATCCCATCCAGCCTTGCCCTCTGGCACTGGGAAGCCATTCCCTGTGTCCTGTCCCTCCAGCCCTTGTCAATTGTCTCTCTCCAGCTTTCCTGCAGCTCCTTCAGGCCCTGCAAGGCCACACTGAGGTCACCCCAGAGCTTCTCCTCTCCAGGCTGAACAATCCCAGCTCTCCCAGCCTTTCCTTCCAGCAGAGCTGCTCCATCCCTCTGCTCATCCTGGTGCCTCCTCTGGGCTCTCTGCAGCAGCTCCAGGTCCTTCCTGTGCTGGCCCCAGGGCTGGGGCAGCTCTGCAGGTGGGGTCCCACCAGGTGCCTGCTCTGCCTCTGGAGCTCGGCACAGCTCAGGCTCTTCCTGCTCCAAGAATCCACACACCTTGTCCTGTTGTTTAGATTCCTTTAGAGCAGGATGATTCCATCAGCCCTGGACACAGCAGGCTCATACTCACATATTCACATACTCAGCACAGAGTATGGAGGGGGTCTGTTTTCTTTTTAGGCGCTTGCATTCGTTATCCAGGCTTGTACGACCAGCATTAGGAAAGGAGTGTTTCCCTAAGTTAGACTGGGATGAATCTGGGGAGCCTTTCAACCTTTTTGTCCTGGAAGCTTTTAAAGTATTTGCTTCACTGCCCTTGTAGAGGCTTTGAATTTTAGCAGCCGCTTAGTCTTGTACGTTGTCTGTTTTAATTTAAAAAATATGGTGGGGGATCCTTTGTCTTGCTTAAATGGTTTTGTGGATTTGGTAAAAGCAGTGTCCAGGTGAGGGAGAATGGCTAGCGATCAGGTGCCCTGAATTTGCTCTGATGAAACAATGAAACTAAGTGAAGAAATTGTATATGCTGTAATGTTCATTCAAACAGAAAGAAATTGAAAAACGGCTGCACCTGGGGAAAAAGATTTGGAAAGACACCTGGATATGTTCCAAACGTGTGCTTTCCTAATAATTAGCACATCATACACCTAGTTAGCATCTCATAAATAACCATAAAGTAGTCATTTAATGAATCACTTTACTTTGTGCTGTCAGAGGTTACAAAAAAAGCAAAATACTTTGTTTATTTTAAGAACAAGGTGCGACTCTTCTTTCAGCATCATTTAAAAAACTGCAGTAGGAAAAGTGGTGTCACCTTATAGAGCAGCTGGGGTATTTTCAAGCTACAGAGCATGACTTGTGTGCCATCAACTGCATCAATGGCATCAGTGTTAGCGTAGAAACACATAACCACGGACGGGTTACATGCAAGGTGCTTTTATTGAGGCGCCGGGGGAAAGGGGTACAAACCCAAATCCATCCCCAACAAGGATTTCAGGTGTTTACATTATATACCCTTCTTGTTATATAATCACATATTAATCATTTACCCAATGCATTAATCTCAACCCCCCCCCCCAACCAATCATCTATTATGTGTTTTTGCTCAAGCATGATTTTCAGTCCCCCTTTTTCCCAGGTGCCGCCACACAATTAAACCATCTCTCNAACCCCCCCCCCCAACCAATCATCTATTATGTGTTTTTGCTCAAGCATGATTTTCAGTCCCCCTTTTTCCCAGGTGCAGCTACACAATTAACTCATCTATCTTAGTTTCTTACCCCCTAAATGAATATTCAAGTTCAGGCTGACCTGAACAGAATGTCCATCTTGCTCTCAGGGCCTACTTTGGTTACTACAATTTAGAAACATTTTAACCCTACGCTATCATCAGGGCACTGCTGTTGCTGTCCCATGGGTGTCCCATGCTAAGGGGCGTGGAGGAACCCTTCCTGAAGATAAGAAACCCCTGAAGATAAGATAAAAGCTCTGTTTGGAAAGCTAGACTTTGATCTTTTCAGGATTCTGCTCTCAGGGAGAGTGGATTCCCTCAGCAGAAAGGCGTAGGGCCTTAGTGGCAGGAGGGTTGCAGGAAAGCTGGTCAATACTCAAGATAACATCCTCCAAGCTAGAAACAGTCTAGCCAAAGAACAGGACACCCAGCCAGGAGGCCTGCAGGGATGAACATGCTCCTCCTGGCAAAGTTCAAACATGAAAAAGGAATAGATGGAAGATAGAAGCAAAGACAGGTGTTCCTGGGAGGAATATAGAGAGGCTGAGCATGAAGGGCTGGGGTTAGGAAAGCCAGAGCCTGCTTGGAGTCAAATCTGGTGAGAGTTGTCAAAGGCTACAAGAAGAGCTTTCATAAATACATCAGGAGGCAAAAGGAATATGAGGGAAAACATGAGCCTGCTGCTGAGCTGGGGCAGGGGCCTGGGGACATAGGGTGTGGAGAAGGCCGAGGTACCAAACATCTCTTTCATCTCAGTCTTTATAGCAAGGCTGGCTTCAGAAACCCAAGGCCGCAGATATCCAAGGAGCCTTTCTTGCGGTGGAATGGGACCAAGTCAGGGAAACTAGACATAAACTAGACATACAAATTTAAACTAGACATACAACTAATTTAAACTAGACATACAAAAGTCCCTGGGCCCTGGTGGGTTCATGCACGAGGCTGCTGCCTGATTTCTCTGTGAGGCCGCTCTCCATAAGCTTGGGATGGCCATGGAGCTTGGGAGAGGTGCCTGAGGACTGAGGAAAGTGAATGTCCTTTCTCTGTTCCAAAAGGGCAGGAAGGAGGACCCAGGGAGCTACAGCCAGTCACCTGTCCATTGTAACCATCCAGGGTGGAGCACCCGAAGTGCCTTTCGTGAAGAACTTTCCTGTTTATTCTTGTAATTGTATTTTTAATGTGTGAAAAGATGCACTTCTGGAGGAATTTCTTCCATAGGAAAGAGTGTTCAAAGTCTGGCTTCTACATACAGGCTTTGAAAATTAAAAGTAGCCTGATTTTTAAGCCCTTGGCCTTGGTGGTGGTTATATGGAGGTACTGTAAAGAAATGGAAACTCAATTTTCAGGGAAATCAAGCATTCCTTTACAAATCCAGGCCAAATTAAGGCTTAAAACTTTTAGGTAGGAACTGTTTTGTTCTATTGTTATGCTGTATATGTACAGACTAAAAGCCCTAAATTATGCATACCTTAAATTTCTCATTGGAATTAATGATTACATTCCCAGAGAAATCTCAAAGTTGGTAGTGAGCTTTGCAAATTCTTTATTTTTTCCTTTCCTTCATAAGGAGGGAAAACTTACCACTGATGCAGTCAACCAGAAGGAAAAAGTGAAGTAGAAATTTAAGCAAAATATTATATTCTCCTTTTCTTCTATTCAGAATTAATGATGTCTGTGATTAGTGTCACACAAAATACGAATAATTAAATACAACAAAGGCCTCTGTATTTAGAATTAATTAAAAAAATAGTTAAACAGAGCACATCACTAAGGAGCTTTTCTTGTTTGCCTAAAGTTAAGTAAATATGCTCAGCATTGTAGGATCCAGGTATACAAACACTGGGAAGAGAAGCAAAAAGGAAGGTTTGGAAGGTGGAGTCTGTATTTGTACTCTGGACTGGCTGCAAGTCAGGGTGGCTATTAGAGGTGTGAGTGGTGGTGACCTGAGTAAATCTGATTTTGAAGCTAATTTGTTTACTAAACTCTCTTATATGAGGCTGATCCCATTTTTATCTTCTGGTTTCTGCCCCTTCACTACCTCCATAGATTTTCTTTTCTACTACACAAACAAGTGAAGACATTTTTTCATGTCTTAATACTTTATTGACACCCAAGGCTTCAGTTTAAAGGCTGAACATAATAATTGTGTCTTATCTAACGACAGACAAAAAACTGATGAAATTCTGAAGTGATTCAGCTGGTACCATGAAACTAATTGTGTTTGTTGGGGCCATGGAGTAGGGGAAATAACAACCAACACATAAAAATCTGTTGCAGAAACTTTTGAATAAATAAACTGAAAAGTATCCTTAGAGAGCCTTTGACATCCATCAGCCTTCTTTATGTGGTAAGTACCAATAAATGTCTGTGGAAAGAAAAACTCAGAATTATCTAATGTGGTGAGTACAAGGAAGGTATTTTTGGATTTCCTAGTGTAGCTTTCCATTCTGCAGTGCATCATTAGGTGCTATCAACAGCAAGGAAAACTGCCAATCATCTTAACAACTAACTGCTTCTAAAAAGCCATCTAGTGACTTTAATTATGATTAAGTATTTATGAAATTAAGTAATGGCGAATACACAAGTTCCATCTGGTAATGATCAAGGTGTTTACTTTCTCCATATTGTTAGGCTTTGCTTTTGCAGAGCACTCTGAGCATATGCGCACTTCTGAAGTTAGGAGAAGCCTCTTACATAACCGACATATTTTAATTACCTTGGAAAATGAACTTCCAAAGACCTCCAAGCCCCGTTTGTTACTTCAGTAAGCAGCTGTACTCTTTACCTCTCATATTTATTCAATGTTCTTTCTGCGATTTACTTTCCCTCAAAATTGTTCCCTGGGAGGGTGGGGAGGCCCTGACACAGGGTGCCCAGAGCAGCTCTGGCTGCTCCTGGATTCCTGGCAGTGTCCAAGGCCAGGTTGGACGCTGGGGCTTGGAGCAGCGTGGGACAATGGAAGGTGTCCCTGCCCATGGCAGGGGTGGCACTGGATGAGCTTTAAGGTCGCTTTTAACTCAAACCATTCTGTGTTTCTGGTTTTTTGTTTGTTGTTGTTTTGGTTTTGTTTTGGGGTTTTTTTTATTATCAACTCGTTTATTATTTTACAGGCTGAAATAATTGAAAGAGTAAAACTGAGTGAAAGTAGCCCTGCAGTGTTCCACAGCCTGGGAAGTAGGGTTTGGGATAATGCATCCAACATCCTGCTCTAAATAAGTTTGAGCAGGGACTTGCCTTCCCATTCTACTTCAACTCATCTAAGAGCTTTACCCCAATAGTATTAAGTAATTATTCCTCTCATTTTATGCTTTTAATTAACAGAAAATAAAAACAAATAGTAAACTTAAATGAAGACACTTTTGGCGGATGAACCTGGGAAATCTGCAAGAATTTTTCAGTCACTGACAGCTGAGGTTTTTTTATTCATTTACAAACTGTTAGGACACCTTCTGAGCAGGCATTTCTAAATCTAAATATTGCAGCATTTTGGAAAATTTGAGGGTCTGGTCAGGACTAGAGGAATATTGCCCAAACCTGTGGGTATTAGATGAATGTAGGTGGAAAATAGCTGAAAGACCTGTGTGACTGATACTACCCTGTTAGGTCACTGTGGAATTTAGAGACTTAACTACTGCACAACTTTATAATCAATGAGAGTAATCAACTGTTAACATGTCTTGCAGCTAAGACCTCGGTAACATTTGTTAGGTACTGAAGTATCTTTGCAAATCTGGCTCTCCATCCCTCTGGCATATGGAATCCTCCTCCTCTCCCTGGATGATGCTCTTGCTTTTGGCAGCACGGGTACTACTGCCCTTTTTACTATTATTCCTCCTCCCCGTGCAGAAGCTCCTGTTTAACGTGCTGTAACCTTCTGCTCCCTGACAGCCAGAACCCAGAACACAGCGGGTTGGAGCACATCCATCTCTTGTCTGGAGCCATTGCTTCTCACTGTCTGTTCTGCCTCCTCCCCTGCACATTTCCATTTTCCAGGGTGCCCACTGGGCACCATTTCTATATTTGGAAGCTCTGAACTACTCTTAATTGTTTTTTTTTTTTGTTTTATTTTCCTTACTTGGCTCTGAAGATATTTTGCTGATACACTATTGTAACTCTGGGAGGATGGGAGCAAAAACTAAATCAATTATCCTTACCTTAATTACCCTTATTATCCTTACCTAAACTCTTTTGTTTGGTTCACTGCGCATACATACAGAAGAAAACCAACCTACTAGTCCTCATTTTGTTCTAAGAAATTCATTGATCTGACTTAGCCATCAGAGTTTTGGCGTGTTGCAATTTTATATAGCCAGTCAGCAATCTAACATAAAATTTCCTTAGGCCTCACCTTTACAGACCAAATCAAAAAACTAAAAAAGAACTCAAACTTAATTTATAAATTTAATATTCCAAATTACATAGGCAATTCCACCGTTAGGCAACATGCCTTAGTGCAGTTATATGCGTTTTCATTTTCAGAAGACCCTTCAGTACATATTTATAAAGAACTAAGATTTCTGTTATTCATTCTGTTATTTCATTTCTAAGAATGCATTTTTGTGCTTGTGCTCTTTCCTGGGCACTTTGTCACTCTCTCAAATTTTATTTTTGTTTTTCAGATTAACTCTACTGTTTAAATTAACTCTGCATTTGGCTAACAATTACCCTGATGCTTCAAACTTTTATTTGAAGAACTCTCCCAAAAGGGACCATATGCCAAATTGTGCGTTGGTAAATAAAAACATACATTTCCATCATTCAGTAACCAGACAAGCCTAGTGTGCTTATTTCCTTGCACTTGCCAGGCAAGAGAGCTTATATTATCTCATTAAAACATCAAACTTCAGTGGCAGTAACAAACTAACCTCAAAAGAACACCAAGTGCTGCTTCTCTGCAATGAATAGGAGCTAAAGATCTCAGTGATATACATATTTGTGTTTTCGAGTAAATAACCCAAGCTGCAGTGTAATAGAATGATTTTACAACAAGCCTTGGCTCTGAAACAAATGGACTAGAGAAATAGCAGGTAGATTTTAAATGTTATTTGTCTCTCTGTAAATTATGCATTTGTATTTTAAATGACTTTACTCTTTAAATAATTAAATAAACAGCAGGTTAAAGCCACTCATTTATGTGTCATAAGACTGCTCAGTGTTAAATGAGATTAAACGAGTCTTTCATTTTTGGTTAATAGTTGAATTATTAATTGTGCTTGTATGCCTCTATAGGGATTATTTGGAGAACAGAATTTAGACTGTTATCCTAAGGAATACAGAATGTCTGTTTTTAATTCACTGCAGAGTTAACTGTACTGGGGTCTGAGGAAAAGTCTTCTGGCCACCAGCCAACAGCAATTGCCACAAGTCAAAAGAGCTGCAGGCAGCAGGTCAAATTTAAAATGTACAGAATGCTAAAGCTCAATTATTTAAATCAAAAAACCTAGTGTGGATGATCAAATAAGCAGTTGAGACTATTTGATCGGGAGCACATGGAAACCATCTGTTTTTCTTAAAGCAAACCCCCAGTAATAAATACAGGCAATCAATGTTGTTAGCTGGCTACACTTACTTTGGACACTAGAATGCCATTCTCTGACAATTTATAAAAAAAAAATTCAGATTATTTGTGGGGAAAAACATGTATATATGCACATGAGAAATGCCCCACAAAATTGTGAAGAGTTTTACCTGGTTATTCTTCACTACAAATTAATGTTGTGTAAGTATAGATTATTTCTGCTTTTTTTACAATTTCTTTTTCTTACTGATCTGTCCATTCCAGGTATATTTCCAATGGCGAGTTCTGAATAATGTTATTTTACCTGTACAGTTGTTGAATGGTCAAAAAATGTGGTACATTTATTTTATCTTTTTATAAAAGAGTGTTTGGTCTTTGGTGCTAGAAACGATTGAAAGTGAAGCAGAAATCTCTCTCTGGTTTGACAGGAAAATATTTCAACTGTTGTGATAATTAATCCATTATTGCTTGTTATAGGAGAAGTTTATAATAGTTGAATTCATTACCACTAACTGGGATAATTAAATAAAAGCAAGTGCACAGGGGGCTTGTCCTGCAGTCATTTTTCTAAGCTGTAGTGCGTATTTCCTGCATTTCAGACCCATGGCAACCTCCCTCCAGAAACAGCAGTATATTGGCTGCTTATGTGCAGCACCATTCTGAAATTTTATGGAAAGTTTCTCCCGAATAGATGGGATTTGTCTTCTGTTTGTGGAATGAGTGCAGTGAGCAAATGCAGTGATCAGGCACATGAAACTGCACAGAAGTGTTGGAGAGGGGCCGGGTTTTCCTGAGTGTACATCTCTAGTGTTACCTAAATATCAAATCTTGTTGATATTAGAATCGCAGAATATTCTGAGTTGGAAGGGACCCAGAAGAATCACTGAGTCCAAGTCTTTAGTGAATGGCCCCCGTGGGGATCAAACCCACGACCTTGGTGTTATTGGCACTGTGCTGTAGTGCTGTACAAAACACAGGAATGTGTTCCTTACCTCCAAAATTCTTCAGTCTGCACAATGCCTTTAAAAATATGAATTTTCACAGACAGAAGGTGTTGGTGGGAGCTCTCTGAATATCTAGGCTTGATTGCTATAGGGGTACACACAGATCACCACCTCTTAATCCACTTCAAGTATGAATTTACTTGTTAAATTCTTCCTGTCCTTTCCTTCCTTACATTCAGTATCTGGTCTTTTGGTCTTCTATGGGCCAGGCAGGGGTTTTGGAGTTCTGCTCAGCTCCCTGATGCCCAGGAACCCAGGATAAATAGCTGTTGCATACACAGCAAGTGCAATAATTCTTGAGACATCCCAGAAGTCAGTTTTGATAGCTCTGTGCTGCCCAGTGCCTGTGCACAAATTAATATCCTGTAGATCTGTTGTGGATGGAGTTTAATTGCTGCCAGTCACTTCAGAACCTGAATAGCATTTTAGATGCTTCACAGAAGGAGAGAATTGAAACTGCAGGAAGTCTTTAGGTCAAGAAAAGGCACAAGAATGTCAGTACCTTTCTAAATGGTCTGGTTTTTTTGTTTGTTTGTTTGGTTGGTTTTTTTTGTTTTTGTTTTTTTTCTGAGATTTTTGTTTCTTTGAAAGCAAATTGCAAGAGATATGGAATCCTCAGTGAAGGAGGTTGGTATGAAACCTCAAGCCCCAGCTAAACAACTTCATGAAGTGCTGTCTAAAGTAAAGCTCAGGAGGATAATTTTAGCATCAGGAGCTAACAGAAGAGAGGGTTGGAGAGTAGAATGGAGATATCATGTCTCATCACTTGTGTCCTGCTCTGAGAGGGGAATCTAGTTTTAAAAGTTACAGTGAGTGTGTCCAAGAAGTCACAAGCTCCTTCAATTTGTCCTTGTTACAGGAAACTGCAAGTCTTCAAACCAGCTGCATGACTGAATCAGAGTTTGATACCTGTGCAAGTGAGAGATTAAAGGAAATGGACAAAGAAGGCGCTAAAGGCATTCTGAACATATGTTCTATAAACTACTTACCTCTGAAAACCAAGACATCTAAATTTGCTAAATAAACCTAGGAAATTATTAAATAATTTGCATAAATATGGAACTCCATCTTTATACATTAAAAATCATGGGGAGAAATTGCCTCTCACTTCTTTTTTTTTTTCCTCTTAATTTTCCTTGGTACACATGGCTTTGGCTGTGGTGAAAGGATTTAGACTGAGGAAAATTGGTAGGGATAGTATAACGCCCTTTATGTCTTCTACTTTTGGCTGGTAAAGGTTAAAGTTTTGGGCAGTCCTGCTGCACGGAATTCAGTAAACTGCCTGGTGATGGTAGGTAAATTTCTGAAGCAGCAAAATGGGGCATATTCCTTGCTTTTTGTGAGTGTAACATATCCTCTGTGCATGTTTTGAGTTTCACGGGCAGGAGAAAGGCTAGACTGAAGTTCAAGTCAAGCAGTATAATAAAAATGTAAGTCAAAAGTCAAAAAGCACATTCATAGCCTTCTTTCCTGGGAGTTTTGTATAAAAACGTGTTTTGTTTTTCTTCTCTGTGGTGCTCACTCACTTTTCTCCACCTTTGCAGCTGTGAAGTTGCACCAAGGGGGAGACCTCACGTAAACCTCTGTTCTTTGAAGTAAAAAATCTTCACTAAGTAAGAATGGCTCTAAAACAGCTTAAAGGCAAGCAATATCATGTACTTGATGGGAACAAAAAGCACTTTTAAAGCATTCTTTGGGTAGTCCTTCAGAATGTTTTTGCACAAGTCAAACTGAAAATCGGGAATTTCAAATGCAGGTGCTGTTGTATATTTGGAATAATGACCTTTCAATAACACAGTGTTTTACTTCAGTATATTTCAAATATCTTTGTTCAGTTACATAAAATTACGAAGCAATTAATTATGAGTACAGATGGGCAAACCAAACCGTTTAATGTTGATGACTCTAGAAATAATGCACAACATAAGCACTTCTTGGAAATTTATGGTGAGGTGGCAGCACACTGCACAATTTTTTTTGTACCAACAGTTAGGCAACTAATTACAGTGTTCTGTATTTGTGCTGTCACTAAATGGTTTCACAGTGTGTAGCCACATCAGTTCTGTTCTTGAATTTGGCAACTTCAATTATTGCTGATAAAAGCTGACTTGTTCAGAAAGTCTAAACTATGGGAAGTATGCTATTAAATTCTCCAGGGATCCTGTTTTCATTTAAACTTCATTCTTTAGTATCAAAAACTTGAATTTTCAATGAATTGGACAAAAAAGTCAATTATTAAGCAGAGCTCAAATCTTAGAATGTGGAGTGCCCTTCTGGCTTATGTAGGAATTGTTTTATTTCAGAATAAAAATGCTGCAAGGTTCCCTAAACACAGTTAAACATTTTAAGATACATTTTCTCCTTTACGTGAGTGAGCAAAGTATACATTTTGCTTTTTGTGAGGTGCTCGAGTGTGATGTGTTCTTACAATGTCCATTAAAATAAGGCAGAGAAGACAGCACAGCTGTTTGTTACTGACGTGCTTTTAAAACTAAACTCTACATTGGTGCTAGAGGGGGAAAATAATTACATCTTGTAGAGTGAATCACAAGTAAGGATGTAATTCTGGAGCTGTGGGTCAGACTGAAATCCCATGGAACTCCTAGCCTGCAATTAAAAAGTTACATTAATGCCAAGGAAAGAGCTATTAGTGCATACCCAGTGCAGAAGAGGTGCTAAAGATCAACAGGTAATCCTCTTATCAAAGAGTTTGTAATGGATACTGATAACACAGTAAAAGAAATAACGTATCAAGGAGTGAGTAATAAAACGGTAGGATGCTGGTTTTTTTTCTAAAACTGCTTTTTTTTGTCAGGGAAGAGGAATAAAACTCGCTGTGTGAGGGATAACTAGTGAGAAATAGAAGTGGGGTGAAGTGGAGAAGGAAGGACAAGAGGAAGAGTAAACTAAAGGCCAGGGGGTTGTGAAGACAACAGAAGGAGAATTTGGGGCTAATGACGGAATTACACAGGGGAGGGAGATGGAGAGCTGGCTGATAGACTTGGAGAGGCAGCTGCTTTGGGAAGCAGCACAAGCAGCTCAGATTCGGGATAGGTTAAAGAATATGCCAGAAATGGAGACAACAAAAGAAAATTTCCCCTTTCTCCTTTGCAGTACTTGGGTGGTGCTGATGCACCTTGCTAAGCATCCTACGAGGTGTAGGGATGTTTTGTGTTTCAGGCCATTTCACCAGCTTAATCTCCTGATAAGCTTTCTAACATCTGTTCTGAACCTGACATTTATTTTCTTTTCTATGTTATCCTTGAGGCAAAATTCTTTTCTCTGGTCCCCACTGCAGCTCCCTTATCTACACTGCAGATCCTTGTAGGAGTTTACATCCACTGACGGGTAGTTTTGCATACCGGGCAAGCACAGAATGTATTTAATGATTCTTCACTTTCTCACTTCAAATGTTACAGAAAAGAGAATTAAGGATGTTCTTGTGGATTGTTTTCTGTTGTTTTTGCTGTTATTCTTGTTTTTTTTGTTTTCCTTCACATCCTTTTCAACGACTTAAACACTTGATTTTGGAGAAATAAATGACCAGCTATTGACAAGTAACATTCATTACAAGTGTCATTTGTGGCTGTGCACTCTTTATCAAATCCATAATCTAACAAGCATTTGATTAGAAAGCAAAATGCTGTACATAATTTTGAATTTAAATTTTTCTGTTGCTCCCGGGGAGTTATCACATTTCCTTGTAAAGCGAATCTCTTTTAGAGGACTGTGAGTTTTTGTTGTCAATCAGTAGAAAAGTTCATTCATAATTTTTGTGGTGACTAAAGTATACCACGTGTACTTTTTTGCCAGGGCATTTCAGTCTCCTAGGTGTTTACAGGAGCTGCATGTTCTTCACTGTGTTCTTCACCGCATTTCTAAAAAATTTAAAGATGGTTCCTTTGAACAGCACAATTATCTGAAAGATGGGGGGTGTGGCGTGGTGTTGATTTATTTGTTTTGCTGGAGTTTGTTTGTTGTTTGTTTGGGAGTTTAATGGGTTTTTTTTCCCTGAAAAGAAGACTCCTCAATTACATCTGCTGATAGGAAGGAGGTATTCCCTAGGATAAACAGGCATTCCTTAGGGATTCCCAAGGAAAGTGGTTTATGAGAGAGCAGAACAAAGAGACTGTCAAGACTGACAAATAAAGAGTACATATCTGCAGGATGAAAACATTTTGTTTTTAAAGAAATGTACATTAAAATACCAGTGCAGATCTCTGTTAAAAGACTTGATATAAATTTATGGAAAGTAGAATTCTAATCTTTAAAGGATCAGTTTTATACATAGTTAGGAAATATTTAGGACATGTGGCATTAGTAGTGATTAATAAAATTTTAACTCAAACTATCCATTTATGATTTTTGGTGAAGTAATTATGAACATAAGCATGACAAGTAGGAAAAAAATGGCATCCATGTCCTGAGGAACACATTTCTGGTTTTAAATGAACAGGTAAAATAGGTTGCATAGGTTGTAAGAACAGGTACAAAACACAGACTACTAGTGATATCAGTTAGAAATTGAATCAAGAATCAATACAATTTTCTGAAGGTTTTTTTAGCAACAGGAAGATTTTCCCTGTCAGTGGTTTATTCAAGATAGAGAAAAGTAGTGTATAATGCAAATTAAGAGAAAACAAGCTGCAACTTCCAACATAATATTTTTTCCAGTTGTGTCCAATCCCAAACTGAGATCTCAGTAAGACTTTTAATAAAACAATAATCTATGGGTTTAAGACCACATTAAGATCTTTAAGCTTGCTATATTTACTGCTGGCTTCTCCTGTTGCTTCAGTGCTTTTAATTCAGTAGATGAACTTTTGACACGTACCAAGTCCACTGCATTTTGTGTGGTCGGGGTGGGTGGAGAGACCTCTGGCCATTCTCTGAACAAAGGAGGATGTCAGACCAAGAAACTTTGATTCTGTTCTGAGATGACCTCCTTCTAGAGCAGTGTTAGACTCTACAGACCAGGCCTGATATGGAAATGACGCGGCCATGTCAGCTAAAACTTGCTGTTGTCGCAAATTGAATTAGTTTGGGGCTGTCTGTTTCCTTTAAAGCAACATTTCAGTCACAGAGGCATTTGCAACTTACGAAAGTCTGTGAAAGCATTTTCAGGCAGCTTTCAATCCTCAGATCAAAAGGACTGCATCAGTGCTTCAGTTCTTTAGGCATTCAGGAGTCCTTTTTTGGGCACTCTTGTAATTTAAATACAGCTCAAAAGGTGATATTTTATTTCAAACATTGTAAAGGAGTAACAATTCATGGCAGAGATCTATGTTTGGTTTTCCACAGTCAAATGCCCTTGGAACACTGAACTACTCCCAGAATCTTAGCTGGTGCCAACCCCTCAGTGTCCATAGGAGTGTAAATGATGGGATCGCAGCACTGGGAACTGTGTCAATAATGTTCAAGGAAGGGGGGGTTCTCCTGTGGATTTTCCAGTGTGGTCATTGTTCCTGGGATGACTGTAGGCATGATAGTGTAGGATTTTGTAAGTATTTGGAGAATGCTGTGCAAACACATCATGTTTCTGGATAGTTCTTCTCCATGTTCTTTCAGCTTGAACATAGCATTTGGAATGTATGTAATTTTTACTTGAATTTTTAAAATTTTTTTTAATGAAGTAAGCAGGCCTTCTTTCCAATAGCTCTGGTGCGATGTTATATGGAATTGAAGCTCTGTCTCCTCATTCCAATTCCTCAGAAAAAAATAGCAAAGGCTTAATATACAATTTCTGGTAACTGCAATCACAAGAGTACTCGCCAAACTTAGAACACTACAATGAAGAGAAAAAAAATATCCCTACATGCACTAATTCTGTGCTTTTTGTGGTTTGTTTTTTATGGTTTCATGTATCTTGGCTGTCATTTATTGCAGTATTAGAAGGTTAGAAATGTATGGCATGAACTTATATCGTCCAGGATACAAAGTATGTAGCTCATGGTTTAAGCAGGATTTTGAGAACTTTAGTTTTCCGTGAGCTTAGTGAGTTTGAAACTTCGGTGCTGGTTTGAGAAATGACTTAATAACAATTTCTGCATCTTATCAATTAATTACATTTGTCTGCCCATGTTAGAAACTAATATTGTTATATGTGATGCAGCCTGAAGTCACCTATGTAAAGAAGATCCCTTTAATGTAGTGTGCTCTGATTGTGATTTCCTTTAGGATTCCTGAGGAGATAATGTGGATTTGAGAGTTGTCATACACTGTGTCTTGTTCCTGACACCTGAAGCTGCAGAATTTTCACTAAGTGCTTGTAGAAAAAAGGATTAGAAATGTTGGAGGTGCAGAGTGATCCTCCGCCTCTTTATTCTTTGAGCTTCTGGCAGACAATGCCAGAGATTTATTGAGTTGGAAATGCCTTGAAAAGCATTAATTGCATTTGACTGTGACTAGTGAAGAATCTTCCAGGAATTATAGCTCAGACTTTTTAAAAATATTCTTGTGTTCCACCACATCTTGTGGCAATGCATTTCACAATGTAACTATGTATTGTGTTAAAAATTACTTTAAGCATTACTTCCCTCTTTGGACTTCTAATATGCTACCTAATGATTGCATTGATGGTTTCTCAGTTCTTGTACTGTGAGAAAATGTATTACTCCATGTTTATTTTCCTCACTCTTTCTCATGATTTTATAAATCTCTGTAGTATTCTAATGCCCCTCTCTCACACTGTTCTAGCCAGTCCTTCTGTGGTGTTGTCATCTCTAATCTTCTTATTCGCCTTCTCTGTGCTCTCTGACCAGAATGGCTGCAGTGTGAGATGCCATTCTTCCATGGATTTAAGTCAAGGAGGATTCCTGAATATAGTGTAATAATTATAAGGGTTATATATTTTATTTCTCAGAGAGCTGGCCACAGTTAGCTAAAGATCTCCTTTGTGAACTCTGTTGGTTTGGTTCAATGCCCATCTCTGAGTGACTCCTTTTCTTTAGTATGAATTGCTTTGGACTCCACTGACATTTATCCCTGAGTTGGTCAGGATATGAAAAGTTCTTCCTGCAAGTCTTAGTCTAGTTAATGTGATAAAGAAATGTGTGTTGAGTATGTAATGCCAGAATAATCTCTGTGGCGACAGTTATTGGTGCTGGATTATTTAATTCTCTCCAACTGAAATGTATGAAGTAAGCAGAGTGCTGGAAAGTCAAGTAAGAGAAAATAGAAGTCCTCACATGCCTGCCACTGCTGTGAATGATCTACCTGTCAGCACATAGTCTGCTCATGAAGATGAACATGTGCTCTCCTGCAATGATTTACATGGCTTGGTATGTTGGGAACATTATTTGCCTCAGTGAAGATGTCATTTTTCCTTCTTTTCCTGGATTTGTGTAGACAGATGACTTCATGGCTAGAATTCTTTGTCTCTGTGCTGAATTGCTGCAATGCTTTACTGTCTCTGTGGCTTATTATGGAGTTCCTGCTGTGCCAACACTTATCAGCAGTGCTGTACATGCTGCGCTTCACGTGCACAACCACTGCAAAAAGCTCTACAAGAGGAATTGTTTGATGGAGTCAGAGGGAGATGCTTTTGCTGTTGTGCTTATTTAAAATGAGTAAGCACTGGATGAATGCAGAAGAGGCACCAGGATGAGCAGAGGGATGGAGCAGCTCTGCTGGGAGGAAAGGCTGGGAGAGCTGGGATTGTTCAGCCTGGAGAGGAGAAGCTCTGGGGTGACCTCAGTGTGGCCTTGCAGGGCCTGAAGGAGCTGCAGGAAAGATGGAGAGAGACAATTGACAAGGGCTGCAGGGACAGGACACAGGGAATGGCTTCCCAGTGCCAGAGGGCAGGGCTGGATGGGATATTGGGCAGGAATTGTTCCCTGGGAGGGTGGGCAGGCCCTGGCACAGGGTGCCCAGAGCAGCTGTGGCTGCCCCTGGATCCCTGGCAGTGTCCAAGGCCAGGCTGGACACTGGGGCTTGGAGCAGCGTGGGACAGTGGAAGGTGTCCCTGCCCATGGCAGGGGCTGAATGAGATGATCTTTAAGGTCCCTTCCAACCCAAACAGTTCCAGATTCTCTGAACAAAGCTGGGATAGGTCCTTGTTCTGAAGAGTGCCTAAGTGTAAGTGAGTGCCTGAAGCTCTCCTTGAGATACGAGATGACCAAAATCCGTACATTTTTTTAGTGGGTGATCTAACAGAGTTTAATTTTGTGCTGCTTGTTTCTCTTGAACTTCTCTCAACATTTTTGGAACTTCTTGCTTCAATAAGTGTTATGAAAAAGGTTAAATTATCTGGAGTTATTTTATTTAGCATTTGCTTTTTCCTGGAGAGAAAATGTAGTTTGGTAACCAACCAAGTACGTTGATACTTGTAGCTGAATGCAGTAGTAAATACTATACCTGAGCTAAAGGGTTTTTACTTTAAAATCCAACTCTGCATTTATTTCTTTGGTACTAGTTTATGATTTTTTTTTTCCCCTGATGATTAAGGTGAATGTTGTCACCAATAATCTGCACTGTGTTCTCCCCACTCCCTTCTTGTGAGCTGTGTCAGCTGCTTGGACAAGAGGTGTGCTACGATTTAGAATAGAGTTTGTGATCATTTTGATAGGACTTCAAAAAAATTTTCCTTGTAGTCTGAGAACTGTGTTTTGCTTGCACATATCTCTATCCAAAACATTTTTACATTTTTAAACAAGTGAATAATGTCACTGTGGTCAGCTAAAATGTGCCCTTAGTCCATTTTTATACATTTTCACATCTCTGGAGTTGTACAGGTTCTTAAAATTGAACCGATGCTTACATGCCATGTTTGACTGAGAGCACGGTAAACTTCCAGAACACTCCTGGTTCCTTTACAAAGACAGGTGGTTATTTGCCATGATACAGCTTTGCGATTTTCAAACAAAATGGGTAATATTTATTTGTTATTATAAAAGTTATGCATCACGTCTGTCTTCTCGTTACCAACATTAACATTTATTTTTCTTTTATTTCTCGTCTCTCTTGTCTACTGCTGCTTACAAGTACAACCCATTCAAAAGACACCTCCCTGTAACTGAATTCCTTGGGCAGAATATGCATCAAAACAATGAAGACCATATGCAGCTTACTCATGTTCAGCAGTGGGCACTGTTTGTGTCCCAGAGGGAAATGGACACAAAAGATGAGATAATTGGCAGTCATCAGCTGTGTGTGTCTGTTCCAAAGTCACGGCCACCTGAGAAGGCAGTGTTTGTGGTTTGCTGTGTTCCTCGTGAGGGCTGATGGCACCTGGTCACAGTGATGGGGGCAGATGCCTCACCAGGCCAGAGCGCGACACTCAGGTGTCAGCAAAACAGGGCAAAAACAAACTCTAACAAACTTAAACGGGCTCCTGATGGACTGACACAGATTTCCTGTGGGAAAACTCTGTAAACACCCACCAAACAACTTAGATAATTTTTATTTCAGTTTACAGGTAAAGTTCTGCCTCTCCTCAGTCTCTGAAGGAGTTTAGCCACCACCAGGCTTGGAGAAAGGGAGGTAAATTCACTCTTACAGTGACTAATTTATAAAGGTTTTTTTGTTACTTGTGCTGGGGGATTAGTCAGTCTTCTGGTACCATTCCTGACCTTTCAGTCTGATCCAATTTGCAATGAAGCCATTGGAATAATCTAAGGGCATTTTTGAATGAGAGAGCCATAATCAGAATTACAACATTATAGGATCTTTCAGGTAGGAAAAGACCTTTAAGATCAAATCCAACCATTAAGCCAGGACTTCTAGGCCCACCACCAAACCATGTCCCTAAGTGCCACATCTATATGGCTTTTAAATACCTTCAGGGATAGGAAACCAGTATTTAAAAAAAATATTAGTGAAATAGGCTTTTTTTCTAGACAGTATTAGGCTTGTAATCTGCCAGTGGCAAATTGTTATAAATGCAATAGCATGGCACAGGATATCTGACAAAGGAAAGAAAATATTATTTAATAAAGTGCATTTTTATTTACATTTTTGTACCAAGAAATGTGTTTTTATTAGCAGCTTAATGTTTGTTTATATCCTCTCTCAAATGCAGTACATCTGTATTTTGAGTTTATCATGTTATACACGCAGCATGAGAAAGATTACAGCAATGCTCATTCATACACAAGTGGTTTTATTACAGAGAATCTAAATAATCCTGGATTTTGTTGGCTTTTTTTTGCCAAAATATCTTCAATTTAATTGTAAAAACATAGAATGATTTATTTTGGAAGACCTCTCTGGATCCCCTGCTCTTGTCCCCCTGTGCAGTGGTGCATTTCCAAGCAGATTGCTCAGGGTCTGTGCATTGGGCAGCTCGAGTGGCTCCTGCAATGTTTCAGAAGGATAGGGAATGGTCTCCCAGTGCCACTGACAAACTCTCTGGGCACCCTTAAGTCACACGGGCTTGATATGTCCATGATATTTGCTAAAGCAGTTTGAGGTTTAACCTTCCTCGACTGAAATGCTTCCCCCTGCAAGGCCCTGCTGCTTTCTTGCACCCCTTTGCACTTTAGGACAGTCTCATATTGTGCTGTTCCAAGGAGGTCCCTGAACAGGTTAAAATCTCCTTTCCTGAAGTTCAGAGCTCTAATTCAGCTGGGTTTTTTTCTGCTCACTTCTCCCAGGACCTTAAACTCCATCATGTGGTCTTTGTGGCCAAGGCTGTCCCTGACTTCCCCATCCTCAAACAGTTTTTCCTATTTGTGAGGTAATAGGTCCAACAGTGATTGCTCAGCCTGGAGAACAAAGTTACCTCCTGGTTAACCTGCTGATCACAGCTCTGAGTCTTCCATCAGGTTTTCCGTCACTTTAAACTTCAAAGTATATGAAGAACAGTGGGATGGGGGAGAGAAAAAAACCAAAACACTGTGTGTTTTTTTCAGACTATCTGTTAATGCTTCTGGTCTTGGATTCTCTTTGACATCTTCCAAATTTCTCTTTGTTTTGTCACTTGGCTGTAAATAACACAATAACACACTTTCCTGACCCTTAGGAAGGCAATGCTCTCCTCACTTGTCTTGTACGATGGACTTATCACTGAGAGGAGCACTCCTGGCAGCCCCTTGAAGAGCTTTAAATTGAAACATCCTTTTAGTGTGGAGTGGTAATCAAAATGCTTGTGTGTTAAAGGGGGAGAGGAGAAGTAAGCGTTTTTCAAATTTATGGTACAGAGTTTTTCCCACTGTTGCAAGAGTTCCATCATTAAAGAAGCTACCTTAAATTGCCACAAAGGTCCCAAGGAAGTTCTAAAAAACGTTTGCTTTTGGAGAGCAGTGTTTGGATCAGTTGTAACTGTAATTGTACTCTGCTGCCACAGGTTCTCTGTGTGGATTTCCTGTGTATTCTCCTTCATCCAGAAAGTACATTTGATTTGAAGCATTTTCTCCTAGGTGCTAGTGTGAAATAGATCATATGATTTTCTCTATCATCTCCAACAACTGTGCATTGTTGAGGGGCAGGTTTTCTTCTCAATAAATATCCCCTTTTTGTATGATTTTAAAACCTGTAGCACTGATGTTATATGCATTGCAGCAGTGTGCTCTATGTGCAGAGCGTAGTTTGGCAGCAAACTATAAATTGTAGTAAGTGCTGCCATTACAATATTGAGTGTTTTCCCACAGGAGGAAACTGCTCTTTGTATTCCTTTGGTAAGAGTTTTCAGAAATTTATGAGGATATGACCCAGCGATGGAGGAGAACATGAAAATGAGATTTTTTTTGGAATTTATTTACCAGATTGTTGACTAGCAATAGGTCTTGTATTTTGTGACTTTTTCACTTGTTCAATTTTTCATATTATCTGATTGGAAGCATTTCACGTAAGTGGTTTCCCTTTTTATGAGCTCATAATGAAACTTCATTTTCTCTTAAATTTCTCATCTGGCTCTAGATGAATACAGATGGGTTGCCAAGCACCCAACACTCCTTGAGGTCATGTATTTGAAACCACTTGCCATGTGATTTCATAATCCATGGCTTCTAGACTAGATCCCTAGGCAGGCCAACTTGCTTGGCATCTGCTCTCCAGATTTCCTGACTGTGGGGGATCCCTAATGAGCTGGGATAGGAGTTGTGGCACGTGCAGACTGAAATTAAGTTCCACAGTCAGAACAAAAATCTCCTGTGTTAGTCAGTGGTGAATAGCCATGGAAATGACAGATATTTTATCCATATCCATCTAGAACTGCCAAAGTTGCTTGGATGTCCTGCTCTAATGTTTAGCAAGTACATTGGTACTTTGAAGTGGATATTTCATTCTAGAAATGTCATATTTTGGCAATAAGTACATGCTTCCAAGTTTTGGCTCATTGTCCTGATTCACTGTTATTTTTCTTGAAAATAAAAATTTCCGGGAAGCAGAAATTTCATTTCTTGTTCTCGGCATGTATGTGTTCCACCAAACATATACAAAATAAAAGTGACACTAAGCTGTACATACACTTAAAAGCTGAGAACCACCTGGCATTTGGCCTGTTTTTGCAGGTACATTACCTGTTTTTCCCCACCAAGAATGGACTAACTACAAAACCTGAGCTTTCTTAGCTCCTTCTTGTTCCTGCCTCCCAGCTCTTCATCCTTCAGAAATACTGACTAACCCTGGTTTGTTTGGGGTTTTTTTTTGCTTATCATCAACCTCTTCTTCTTTAACAAGCCAGCTTTTTGGCACTTTCTTTGCACCTTCAGACTGCTCCTTTTCTTTCTTTCTTCAGCTTATGATTCAGTGGTGTCAGAATGCCAGCAGAGTGCAAGGAGACAAAAGATCTCAGCTTTTTATGCCAATACCTGATTGCATCTTGTAACAGCAATTATCATTAAAACTCTTCTCCACTACCAAAGAGCAGGACATGCTTAGTGAGCCCAGGGCATTGGAACATGAATTTAATATCCACATTCCTCCAGAAACACAATACTTGTAAAGTTTGGTCAGCAAAATCCAACAGTTTGAGCTGTGAGAGGCTTCAGTTCAGTCACCAAAAACAGATTCTTTTGCTTGTTATTCTTTGGGCGCCTGCTTACATGTGTGGGAAGTGTGGAAATGCTAGCAGGCTTCAAAACAAAAAAGTCTGGGAACTATTTTACATGTGCAAATTCCTCTCTCCCCCTGCCAGTCTCGGAAATGGCTGAGCAGGAGGAAAGTACCAAAAATGCGAAAGAAAAGCTCAAGCAGAGAGAAAGAGAGACAGAGACCCAGAGTAGGAAACGGCAATAGAGTTGGCTGAAGTTTGAGCCAGAAAAAGCAGGATGTTGGAGAAAGAGCAGCAGTGCAGTGTTGCTGTTCAGTGTGACCTGGAGTTCCCCAATACCAGCACTAAATAATCCTTGTTCTTATTCTGTGTGTTCAAGTAGTAGTGAGAATAAACTCTCTGCTCTAAATTCACATCCCTTAATTTGCCCCAGGTTTTGGAACCCAGCAATGGGACAAGTGAAGTGGAGTCGCTCACCTCTTTTCTTTCGTCATGAGCTGTTTTGTACTGCCAGGGTTCAGAGGAGGCATAAGAGCTATATCACCTGAAAGTCAATTTATTTTACTGCTTGGTTTATTTTGCTCCTTTACCTTTCAGGAGCCAATTATGTCTATTGCATAATTTCGTATTTTTAGACTGGCGTGTAAATCTGCTACAGTGATATGTAGATTCATTTTGGAATAGATCCAAACTTACTTATTTGTCAGATATTATTATAATGTGTCTTAACAAGTCTAATAAACTGTGCTGAAGTGGTGTCACTATGAAAGTATTCCCAGAGATGTCTGCATTGATGTGAAACAGTTCCCTGACTATTCTGATTTGATCAGCGCTCTGCAGCCAGCCTCACATCGGGCTCTTCCAGGCTTGATCACGTAGATTTCCATTAATTTTTCAAGCCTTTCTCTAAAATCTGCTTTATTATTTATTTAGCTGTGTCTTTGCTACAAAGAAATCCAGTGGAAAAGGAATGTCTAAGCTGCTTAACCATTTGGCTGGGTCAGGTTTTTCACTGTGCCTCCCTGTCTTGTGTAGAACTGAGGGCTGAAGCTCTGCTTTGGTTTTCGGCTGCAATGCCACATGCCAACCCACAGAGGTGAATCCACAGCTAACCCATCGATGAAACTGGGCCTGTGGATGACAAATATCTTCAAAATCATTCGTATGGACAAGTTCGAAGTTCCTTATTCTTTTCTGAGGCCTGAAAAGTTGAGAGGAAAAGCCGTTCATTAATAGCTGCTGCTTGGAGCCGTGTTTGCTATCAGCTGCCAGGCTTTCAAATGAGTTCTTCAGGAAGATAATAGCAGTTATTTCTCTTTATGCCACAGAACTGTTCATGAAAATCAAATTTCTACATCAGAAATTATATGATATCCCAGCACAGGACATTACTTGGGTCCTGGAGAGAAATCAGCTTTGGCATTACTGGCCCCCGGTGCACTTTCATCCGTGAAGAAAGTCCTCAGGACAGTATTGGCAGGGCTGATCCCCACAGTGTGGGAGGGGTTTCAGCCTTTCGTGCCAAAGTCTACATCCAAACCTTGCTCTCCTCATTCCTGTGCTGTTCTTGCACCGATGTGAAAGCAGAGAGGAGAGCCTGGAGCGGGAGAGACAAGAAATGCCTTGGCTGGAGGATTACAGCACGTCACGGACCTCTGTGGATGTGGGTGGGCCTGGGGCTGGTTGGGCAGGTCTGAACACAAATGAGATGCCTCCAGAATGCTCCAATAGGCACAAGAAATGCAAGGCCACAAATGGCAAGAGAATGTGAGTGTTGGCACCCTGGGTTTGTGAAGCTCTGACAATACTTTTGTTTTGCCCAGTAAGCTCACCTGAGGAAGAAAGAAGCAAGCTCTTCTGAATGACATGCCAGCAGAAATCTCTGATATTTTCAAATGGAGTCAACTATTTCTTCTCCAGCACATTTCTCCTGACCTGAGGTCTGTGTTTTTCTCGTACATTTGTGTTCTACAGTTGTGAACCACAGTATTTCCATTTTATTTCAATCCAGTAGAGGAATTAGAAACTAACTCTCCAAAAGGCAGTCTCTGTGTTTATGGCATTATATTTTACTTATGTCCCTCAGTGCAAAAATTATCATAGATTTAACTTGTTTTCCTATATCTGAACTGCTGTTATGGAGTATATATACACTGCGTCTTGAGGCATGCAATATTTCTAGTGCATTTCACATAATGTTACAGATTTTAGCAAATTTATGTCATCCTGACAGTCTTTGAAGGAATTATAATTTCAGATTTACTCATCTACTGCAGCTAGGAACCTCAGACCAGTGCCAGATGGGAGATGTATTCATCAACCTTAGAGCTCTGATGCTTTGTGTTGTAATATTTGAATATTTGAGTCAAAAGAGAAAAGTGATAAGAAAGATGCATGGATATTATTTGGAATACTTTTTATACACAGAGTGCAAAGTGGAGAACCTGGTTGGAGAGATGTAGGAATATCCCAGAGTAGGTTCTGAAATAATAGGATGGTACCATCGTGAATAAGAAGTGCTGGAAATCTTTGGGCAGACACAGATTCCAGACAAATGCCCACCCAGCTTCTCGTTCACCCCCTGCTCCTCAGCTGGATGCAGAGAGAAAATAGGATAAGAAAGTCTTGGGGTGAGATAAAGAGAAGGAAATCTTTACCAATTACTGCTGCAGGCAAGAGAGACTCAGCTTGGGGAAAAATATTTTTTATTCCCAATTAAAGGAAATTAAAGGGGAAGCAGAGGGGCAGGAATTGGTGTCTGCTCCCTGCAACAGGGACAGCACGCAGGGAACGGCTGGAGCTGTGTCAGGGAGGTTTAGGTTGGATATCAGGAAAGGTTTTTCCCCCAGAGGGTGCTGGGCACTGCCCAGGCTCCCCAGGGAATGGGCACGGCCCCGAGGCTGCCAGAGCTCCAGGAGCGTTTGGACACCGCTGCCAGGGATGCCCAGGGTGGGGTTGGTGGGGTGTCTGTGCAGGGACAGGGGTTGGATCAATGATCCTGGTGGGTCCCTTCCAACTCAGCATCTACTGTGATTCTATGATTCTAAAATAGGTTTGGTTTGTAAGAAGCAGAAAGTGAGTTGATACACACGTTGGGAGAGTTCCTTGTATGGAACTGGCCTGGGAACTCTCTGGTGAGATTGTGTAGACAAATTACAGGAAAATTTTGTGCTGTGATTGATCCAAAGACACAGCACCAGACCACCTGGAGAAGGAGAAGGCTGCAGTGCTGGATTTAGAGAAGACAATCAGGTCTAAACAAGCGAGTTATTTTACCTTCCTGTGTCTTGTATTTCTGCCATGTGCCTGATGCAAGTTTATCTTCTGCTTACTCTGTACGGAGAGTTTTATTTGCAGTTAATTCTGTGGACTATCAGCCAGGATATTTTTGCAGTGTGCATGTATTTCCCAGAAGTGCTGGTATATGAGGATCTGGGAATAAGCCATTAAGATTTTGTGAGAGCTTTGTTCTTTCCTACAGGGTGTTGTAAATAACTTGCAATCATTTGGACTTAAGCAAAAAGGAATTAAGAAGTTGACTGCTGTTAATGAATACTAATGATTGCTGGAAACATGATCAATGTGAGGCACATATTATTAGTGAAGGTGCCCTTCTTAAACTTCATTAATCACCAAGATACCTAGGAAGCAACAAATAATTCCTTGCTATTTGGCAACAGCTAAAGGAAGAGCCAGTTTGTAATTGGTGTTAAATTCTGCACTCCTGTCTCACGCTGATGTAAAACAAGATTGCTGTAGGTTTGTGCTGCATAAGCAAAAGATGTTTAATGCCCAACTGGTGCAAAGGTGTCTGAATAAATGACTAATCCTGGTGGAGTCAGCCAGGTAAGGTGTGAGTTTATGTCCAATCCAGGATTTCAAAACAAGTGTGAAAGGTCTCCCATCTGGGCAGAGTGAGGCCATGGCTGTGTACAGTCAATGGCATGGTAATGTCTTCTGAAGTCCCATATCCTACAAAGACCCATCCTTCTTCTTTTCACTAATTAAGCACTCTGATCATAACAAAAAACTTCTAAACAAATTTTTAATAAAAAACTGAACATGTTTAACTTGCCATATGGAGGCCTGGCTTTTATCTTTGTCCATCTTATTTTTTTGATTGCAAACATTTTAAGGTTTCCTTACTGTGCATCAGGTATTCCTTCCTTAGCTCTACTAATTTTTGTAATGACTAAGCAGAGATCGTGCCAGGAAAAATGCTTGTGCTATTGAAGCTATTGCCAATGTATATTTTCAACCTGTTACTTGATTTCTTTGCTTTGTCAGTCTTATTAATGGTATTGATGGTAAGGTACAAATTTATAGTGGAGGTATCAGTTGTGTTAAACTTATTGCTGTCTACCAATATTCACACTTAGCTAAGCTTGGAATGTTTTCTTTATATGAATCGCCACAGAAAAGCTTTGTGGTGTTTATCTAGTCCAGAATTTCACTCACATGGAATTTTTTGATATCCATGTTTGAAGGAGCTCTTCCAGCCCAGTCAAATTTGTTTTTGACTTGCAGTTAGCCCAGGCTTGATTCTAATTTCTTGATTTATGCTGTTATCTTCTGTTTCATTTCAAGAAAATACTTTTTCACCTCTTTGTCCTCCTTATTTACTTGAAGTTTCCTATCCAGCTCTTTCATTTAAGTCACAAGCAGGCCAACTGTGTCAAGAACTTCAGACCTGTTCAGCACTGTGTGCTGTAATTTTACTGTTCAGTAATTAGTTCCTTCAGCAATTCACTCAGCAACTGCTCTTCCTAGGAAGTTGCATTAGATTCCATTGATAACCTTCTGTGGAGAGTTCCTTGAAGAAGTTTACCTTTCCCAAGTGTGATTTTTCTTTTTTCTGTGCTTTCTTGTGCTCATTTACACTCTCACGGTAAAATATCTTGTAGGAATACAAAGATTCTCAATTTGGAAATTTAAATGCTGTAAAAGCATTGGCTTTTTGCTATTCAGTAGGGATGAAATTGCAGCTCTTTTGATAATTTTCCACAATTTCCCAAGTAAATTAGATTTGGTGTTAAAAAAAGGAAAGAGAGAATAGGCAAAGCAAAGGTTTGCATGGGCCAGAAGGAGAGCCTCACAGCAGAAATTCTCTGGGAATATCTACCTTTGTCACTAGATTAGGAGAACAAAGCAGATTAGTGACATCTCTTCTGTGCCACCACCAGTGCTTGCAGAAAAAAAATAAAATATCATTTTCAGGCACAGAATGAGCTGTTCATTATGTGACAGTGGCAGAAATACTTTTAACTTTATTCTTAGGATCATATATTAGACCTATGGTAAATTTAGCATCTTTTTTTCTAGAGCATTTTTATTTGCCTGCCGTACAGAGAGTGCCGGTACTGCTCATGATTAACCTTCAGATTCCAGCCCTAAGGATCATGGCTTTCTTTTAGATCATCACTCAGGCAGATTTCAAGGGAAGCTGTTTTTATCAGTGAAGTAACACACTCACTGCCTTCTCATGTTTGCTTTTGTCTCTGTTGCTACAAGAAGCAGCTTCTGGGAGGGAACTTCCCTGTGAAAACTTTAATGTTCGTTCCCACGGTGAGGTGCAGAGAGTTCCAGCCCTGCTGGTCTCTGAACCCAGGGTTTTAGGTGGAGGGAAGTGCTCTGTACACAGAAATGTTGGTGCCTGGGGTTGGTGTCTGTGGCTGAGGGAAGAGATTTAGTCTGCCAGTGCAGCTGGGAGTGTTTCTGTGAAGCTGCTTTTCACTGTGAATTTAGAATATCAAAAGTGGGTTAGGCTGAACCCGGGGGGTTTAGGTGGTGTAGGACCTGGCCATGGAGCAGTTCTTGTCTCGTTCCCTTCAATAAACCTCAAAACTTTTCAGGCCTTTTGTTTTCCTGTATTTTTACGCACTTACGTGAGGAAAAGAAAACATTTGTACTCCATAATATTCCTAATGAAAAGTTATAAAAAGTAGCTGAGTTACTCCTTTTGACTGAACAACACAATTTTGTATTAATAATTGTGTGTTTACTGGCAGAGGATAATATAGCTGTGTAAAAACCCATGGTTACTCTCACAAAGATGATAAAACCTGGTTTATTAATCTGAGTGTAAAAGATAAGGAGAGGCTGACTGTGGTTCACGGCAATTTGCTATGGACAAAATTCCTCTTAGCACATTATGGTCACAAATTGTCACTCAGATGTTTCAATGATAAATATTTAATTATCCTGTAATCATTCTGTAATTTATTTTTACCCTTTATATTGCACAGTGATTATTTTATAATTAAATATTAATGTAATAATGTGATTATGTTTGTGTTGGAGCACAGAATTAACATTGAGTTGATTACAGAATTTTTCAGATGAAGCAGTTTGAGGTAGTAACCTGTCCCTTTTCCCAGAAGAAATGAAACAAGAACTGTACTCAGAACATATTCCAGAGTAGTAAAATGGGATAATCTCATGCATGAGTTATGACAGACTTGTGGGGACTAAGGTAGTTTTTTGACGTTTAAAAATGTGTAAAGGGATAATGCTGGTTTTAACACAGTTAATAATTCAGCAAGGACTGATGATTCTTGTACTAATGGTTGTTTTCAGGGGAAATTAGCATTCAGATTCTATTGTCTGTTTAAGATGCTGATCGTCATATGCAGAGACATCACAACTACACCGGAAACATTTGGTACTGGAATTATGGAACTAAAAAATGTGCACCCCCTGGCTGGCAGGGAATGTTCCCCGGATACTGAATAGATCAGGTGTTTTGGTTTCTAAATGAGTCGTGTCAGTGTCTAATGGGTTCTGAGAAAGGAAAACATTGGTGACTAGGTCAATATTTAAAAAGGCCCAACTTGTTTAATTCTGAGGTATTAATTCCTGGGGCAAGATTAGGAATACTAAAATGCTGTGGAAAGGTTTTACCTAGATAACAGTAGGGTTTACCTTTGTTTATACCACGATTTTTGCATAATTTTAAAACCAAAAGAAAGAAAATAGTTACCTTTAACAAATAAAACCACTTTCTATACTGGTCTTGATGTGGAATTATGAATTATGTGGGTTTTTTCCAATCAGAGGAAATATCTTCATTCTGAAGTTGGGTTTACTAAGGGAAAGATTGTTCCATAGCAGTATGAAACAGTTGGAGACAGTGCAACGCTAAAAACATCATTGTACCCTATATCTTTTTATTTTATTTTTTTATTGTATCTCTCCTTGCCGAATTGCCTTGTCTCTGCTTGGGCTGAGCTTTGTGTTACTGAAGGTGCTGCCTAAAGTCACTTAACACAGGCTCCCAGGCTATTTAGGGAATTATTAAAAGAAGCAGGATATTTCATAACAAATGCAACTTGCTCTTGCAGAAACACGAGTTGTTTCTCCTCTTTGTTCATCTCGGCACATTTCTGATATCCTTTGCAGTCCTTCATCACGTGACTGAATTCAGCCACATAACCTTGGCATTCTCAGTGCATTACCAGGAGTGGTTTATATTGTACTATCTGAAACAGGGCACAGTGTTTCATAACCTGCTTTCCTCCCTCTGCATTGCTGTTGTTCCTTATCAATCTGCTGCAGTTGCAGAGTGCAAGTCACAGTATTGGAAGCTATTTATAGTGAGCTTTGGGAAAGGTCAAGTACCTTAGGCTGTTTAGATGTTTTCATTAGTAGTGTTATTTCCTGGTTTATACTGTTTGAAGGTATGCCAAATCAATATCTGTTTTAAGAGCAATATTTAATTTATTTTTTTAAAAGGGATGTTTTTTGATCTTAGCTTGATAAATTCTTTCCTCGCAGAAAAAACAGGTAATAAAACTAATTATTGTTTCTTTTTACATCTCTTATCTGATTTTGGATACATTATAAATATAGCCAGCATTATTCATAATTCATCATCAGGTTTGGAACTAGACACTTTAGGTATCAAATAAAGGTGTCCAGAGAAAGAAGAAACTTGGAAAGCTGATATAAAAACCTGAAAGAATGAAAAGAACCTAATGTTACACATTAGATATCAACAGAAATATCTAAATATTCCTATTCAGGTAAAGCCATAGCTGTCTGTTGCTTTCATGGTTGTGTGGTCACTTGTGTCCATCTGGAGTCTGGTGCTTTGCTGGCCACTCACTGGGCTGAGTCAACCCCAGGAAAAACAACTCCAATTCCCATTTCCTCCTCCAGAAAAATCATCATTCTGGGTTAATATCCTGAGTTCCCTCAGCAAGGGATCAGTCAAGCTGCAACCCAACCACATGGAAAATGTGTCCAGGAGAGAGACTGGACAGGAAAAAGAGTTTTATTGGATAGAAGAGGGAGCAGGAGATGAGCTCCACAGCAGGATGTAAACTGCTTTAGGTACACTGTACTTGGACCTGGAGAACATGAGGCAAATGTGCTGGGCCAGGAGGAGAGAGAACCCCGTTCTCTAGTTTAGTGACGAAGGTTAATGTAGAAGACAAATGCTGCTGAGGTAAAAGCCAAACAAAGGCTCCCTTGCTCTAACTTAGGTCTGGTCTCACCAGAAAATCATGGCTGTAACACATGAAATATTACTGGAGAAAATGTATTTGCTTGAGGTATTAGATGAGAATTTTGAGCATTTCTCTTACAGATTAAAGCACATACATTTCCTTTAAATCTTAATTCTGGTGCACACATCTAACTTGGAATCTGCTTGGTCTCTTGTCTATCGGGATGAGATCTAGAAAGGGACATTTGGTGTTTCCAATTAAGGTTTCTCACACTTGAAAATGCAGAGTGCATTCTCTCTAGGATTTAAGGGATTGGTGGTATGGATCTTAGGAGGATGAGGCACTGAATTATACAAAATGACAGACAAACTACTTAGAACTCGTTGAAATAGCAGGAAATACTGACTGCAGGTGCGTGGTTGTCAGGGCTATCACCACGCTCATGAGCGTAAGGCTCTCAGTTTTCTGAGAAATTGTCTTCCCAATAGTTCTTCACTAGATTTAATTTTGTGTGTTCTCTTATAGAGAAAGAAGAAATGCAATAGACTCTCAATAGAAGGAATAAACTCTCCTACTACCTTTTGAGTAATTTTCCAAAGGCTTAGTGAAGCAGCAGCTTTCACCTGGAAGTGTGGATGCCAGCTTCATTTGCAGCTGGTGGAAAGCTCCTCCTCCTCAGAACCAGAGTTACGTTCTGTCCGTAAAAGTTGACCAGATGCTTTTGGTTCATTGCTATTCCAAATAGTACAGAGAAATCACACACAAAAAAGAACTGACCAATCTAAGTTTTGTCTGGGCTTCCCACAGGTTTTACACAATTTTTCCAGCTGAAAGATTCCAGTCTGGAATCTTGAAGCAGTGGGTTGAGCTGTCTTAAAAATGTTTCCGAAATAAGGAAATAGAAAGCAAGTTGCTGAGGTTTAACGTGGAGCTGAAAACTTGCATGCATATTTTATTGAGTCTCTGGATATCGTCACTGTGTACGAGAAGAGACTGAGTCACACAGATGTGCACTTTAGAAAAGACTCTGAGGCTTCTCCTGGACAGCTTAACTCCCGAGGTCTGATTTAATACTGAAACCATCTTCTGCCCCTTTGATGTGGGTTAAGCTCTTTTCATCATGCCTGTTTAGGAGCTGTTTATTTTTCACTTAACCTTTCCCTTTGCATTTGTTTAATTAAAAGATTTCTCAAGAAGTCACATCACCACTGTGCCACGTTCCACCGCCTTTGTCAAGATTATATAGAAGTGCTTCTCTAATAATTGTCCTGGGATTTAGGAGAATTCTGCAAACAGGTCACCTTCCTGCCTCCGAGTCTGTTTCCCATATTAAACAGATTGCCTGTCTGCCTGTAATACCTTGGAAGTCTGGTTTATCACACCACAAAGAGGTACAGAACTGAAGGAAATCTCTCTCAGCTGTTTACATCAATTGCTAGTGTTAATTTATGATCACTATATTAAATCCCTTTAGTTTTGTAACAGGACTGTAAATTAATTCTGCAATTTGGGGACACACTGAAGTTATTACTGCACAGCACCTTATTAAAACATTTGAACACTTCTTGCCTGTACAAATACACTGTGATGCTCTGATAGTCTCAGTGTTTTTCAGCAGTGCTACTGCAGCACTGTAATAAATTTCTTTAATATAAGAGAAAATTTGGGTGATGATTAAACATTGTTTTGTTTAATTATATGCTGTACTTGATTGCACATATATATTGAGCCTCTTTTAGGTGTAATTCATAGTCCTTAATAGAATCCTTTCTTGAAATTTAGATGCTGCATCCAGTATATTTTGCCATTGCTATTTCAGACACTGTAGTGTCTATAGACACTTTGTTAGTGCAAAAAGTATCTTTCTTTTCATCATGCCATATTGCATGGGGCAACAAGAAAAACACCAAATCCAGCACTGCTTTTCTTCCAAAACTCCTTCTTTGAATCCATTCTGTGAGACAAAAAATAGCCTCTGAAATCATTAAAGATAAAATTATTAAAAAAATCTCTCAGTATTATATTCCAAAAGGCCTCAGTTTTTGTTGAAGTGTCATCACTGGTGTAAAACACAGGACATTAATGAAGTGGGAGCAGATATCTCTCACAGTAGAGATGTGAAAAGGTAAATTTAACACCTAACAGGTGTTAAGAGCCATGAATCATGAATGGCTCAGCAGTAATTTAATCCTTTGTCAATCAAAGTATTCACTATTGAGAAAACATCTTGCTGAGAATGCTATGTTTAATGGAAATGCTTGTTAGGTGGAGGAGCAAAGTGTAATTTTACCAGCATAACACTGAGCGTGGTGCATTTTGAAACAGTTTGTGAACCCTCAGATATCAAAAAAGAGGAGTTTTATTGGTGGTAGTCATGTTTTGTTATTTAAGAATTCTGTTTAAATAACACAATGGCAAAGAGACAAAGCACTTCCCCATTCAGTACCTACGTAATATTTGGTGGTGTTCTACGTTGGCCTTACTGCACAATAGATGAGTAATTCGAAGGATTCTCAGGAAAGTGCTTTAAAATTGTACGGACAGCAAAATCATTAAAATCCGGGTGAAAAGGCCAGTGAAATATTTACCGGTTCTTTGACTCGGGTTTATCGCAGCCTGTTTTTCACACAGACGGGCTCGGTGGAAACAAGCGGAGGTTTGGGGCGGTGTGGGAGAGGAAAGGTCTGGCTCTGTCCGCGGCACACGGAGGGCTGGGGCTGGCAGCCTTCGTGCGGCCGGGCTTGTGCCGAGCCCCGAGCTCAGCAGCGGGCACAGGCTGCTGGCAGCTGTCCGGGCTGCGGCTGCCTCTGCCTCTGGAAGCAATTACCGTCTGCAAGTGATGCCCTCCAACCCGCTGCTCTCCCCCGGAGGGGGAATCGCGCTCCCCACCAGCACGATCGCTCTTTGGAAAGCTCCCTGCCGCATTTCGGGCAGCGAGCTGGGTTCGGAGGCGCTCGCTCCAGAAACTGCTGGAGTCACTCGGCTGGTGCGAGAGAGAATGGCACACGCAGACGGAGCTGCGAGAGGAGAGAGAGGAGGAACGGTCGCAGGAAACTTGGCAACGGCTTTTTGTCTGGCACATCCGGGCCTGGAAGGGAGCTGTGTCCTCAGCTGCTCTCCAGCACAGGCTCTGTGGTGGCTGCCAGCCCTCGCTGCCTCCGACAGCAGCACTGCCTGGCTCCCGGGCTGTACCAGCCCCCTGGAATTACCTTTGCCCAGCACAGCCTTCACGCTGGACTGATGTTTGCATGAAATGTGGATCCAGTCTCGAGGACAGGCTCTGAACTGTCTTTTTCTTCCCTAGATGTAATTTTAACTATGGTTTAGCAGGTTAATTCCCATGCTTAAGCACATTTATACTGAGGATTAGGGTAAAGCAGATGCAGACACGTAGTTTTGTCATAACTGACTGCAGCGAGGTGAGGTATATTTACGGCTTCAGTGATCATGAGCATACAGAAAGTAGAAATTAAGTTTCAGAAACCTCCAAGCAAAGTTAAGTCATCTGTTTTGATAAGGACAATCATTTGTTTGTAGTGGCTTAGATGCTCAGCATCCCAAAAGGAAACAAAATAACAACAAAAGAGCACAATATAGGTAATTCTTCTTTAAAGCTGAGGAACAAAGTGCTCAAATTTGCCAGAATAAGTGTCCATAACATATCTGCAGGTACAAATATAAGTTTTTGTTAGTCACTTCTTAGTATTCCAGAAAACAGGACAAATTAGAATTGTATACTGTTTATATATGTTGTCTAAACTTTCAAAAAGTGAGTTACATTTTTGGGTCATAATTTTGCCAGGGAAGATCTATTTATTATCCAAGTGTGATGTCACTCAGCAGATACCCTGCTGGCTTCATTTGCAGTGAGCAGTTCTGCAAAAGCAGAGACAACTCTTTTCCTTTCCATCTGCTGCTCACTTAAATCCCTATTACGTTGGGTTGGTATTTATATAATTTGCTGATAAGTTCTTTGTCATTGCTTCAGATGGTAACTGCTCAGATTTCAAGATCGCTTTCCCCAAATTAAGTGAGAGCTCATGCTGCTTTCAATTATTACAATTCATTCTATTTGCTTTGTAAAGAATGCTTTTCTGCATTCCAGTGAGGCACCAAAAATAAGTTTTCCATCAAATCACTGGAACACCACTAGAACAGTGTTTTTCTGGTGCTGCCTGTACTGTGGGCACCTTTGTGCTCAGTGCTCCTCTCTTTGAAAGCCAGCCCCTACTGAGCTCAGAGCGAGTCGGGTCAGAGCCTCAGTGAAACACAGAACAGCCTCCCCAGAAGAGCCCCAGAATTACCACTGTGACTCCAGTACAGTGAAAAAAAGGTGAATTTTAGTACATCTGGCATCTCACAGTGAAGATACACACAAGAGTGACTGGTGAGAGTCATGGTGGCTCTTTTTGATTGCAGGATTTCATTGCCTGAGCTGCTCACTTTGCATCCATTGACTTGGGGAATACGTGCCCTGTAGTGGCAGAGTCTCAGAGGAAGGCTGTGGTATTTAATATCCTAATTTATGCAACAGATTTTGAGTTGCTGACATAAGAGTGCGGGGTTAGGGTTTCTTTCCATTTATTTTGTTTGGGATTTTTTTGACTGTAGAGGCTGCTTTGGCCCACTTCTGTTGCTTGCACAGAATTGGAATAGTATTCAGAGTGGTGGGCAACAGTACAACACTCGCAGTCAGAAAATAGAAATGGGTCTAGAGCTGCACTCACTATTTATGTGTGCGTGGGAAGTGTGCGCAGTCCTAGGACAGGCTGCATTGTGGTCAGTAACTCGCACTTCTCGTGGTTCAAACGATCCACATGCAGCCTGTCAAGGGTGACACATTTATCCAACGCCTCGTGACAGATTCAGCGCAGTCCTGAGCTGGCAGACACATTGTTTGGACCAAATGTTCCAACACCAACGCGCTAGGCAAGGAGCCAGCAACTGTTTGTCATGCAAATATAAATAACTGATACCACAGCAGTGGTGTCTTGCTGCAGAAAATCTGCTTTCTGCTACAGGCAGAGTTCACTGGTTCTGTTTGAACCATAGAGGTTGAAGGAATATGTATATTTTTTTTTAAATTGCATGTTCAAGTGTCAGAGAACACATTGTTAATACGGTCATAAACTCTGCAGTGTTTAAAAATCCATCCAGAAACCCTTGGAGTCTCTGCTGGTGTTTGAAAAGTGTGTGGCAGGGTTTGGACCCCTCTCAGTGCCAGCGTGCAGGTTCCAGGCAGTATAATTGTCTTGTCTGTCCAGACCTGTGGTCACACAGGCAGGGAGAAGGCTGACCCTTGGAAATGAACCCTGGAGTCCTGGCCAAGATCCTTTTCCACTTTATGTGTAGCTGCCCACTGCTGGTCAGCTGGTGGTCCAGGGGAGCAGAGCTGCTCCTCTCTGCTCCTCCTCTGTGTCTGTGCGTGGGAACAGGGCACCACCTCCCCTGCCCTGGGTTAAAGAGCAGCTGTGTCAGTTCCAGCATACTGTGCACCTGTCCAGCTCCTGAGATACACAATAAGGAATGCATTTTTCTAGGGAACCTGGATTTCCAAGGTCTCCGCTTCACAGCACGCTGGATGTTTAGAGCCAGTCTACCAGGGAGAGGGAAGTTGTATCCTCAGCTAACAACAGGTGTACTCGCAATAAAACAGATTACTCCCAGTGTGATATAGGATACTAAGGAGAAAATAAGCAAAATCTTTTTGTTACAATAATTTAAAAAGGTATTTTAAATCCTCCCTGATTAAGACAATTTTCTGTATCTGCCTTCCTCCTTTTTAATAGTGGAAGACCTGATGATCTGAAGGCCTAGGCTGTATCTTTATTTGGGTTGGAACACTGTTAGCAACTTATTGAACCAAGTAAAAGCATTTTAGTGTAATATCTCTGCTTGTGATAAAAGTTAATAAAGTTACAGCCTCCCACTTTAAATCAGCTCTTCTATTCCTAATTCATTTGTGCTCTTGTCCTAATCAATAGAGGCACTGCTGCAGTGAAACTCAGCAGCTGTTAAAAAAAACCTGCTACTATAAAGGCTCAGAACAAAACTGGAAATGCAAAACAAGGTCTTTCTGGGAAGACAAATTGTCGTGACTGCTTGAAATTGAATTTGGATTGGTGAACTGTAAGAGGACCTTTATTTATCAGAAAGAGTTCATTTCTTGACTTTCATAGAAGCGTCAAGAAGCAGATGAACTTCTCTCTCAGGATATCTTCAGAATGCAAAGGGTGAAACCACTGATTCAAACCCTGCTTCTTAAATACCTTGTGTGTCCCCGGAGTGTGTGTGGCATAACCAGAGTCACTGCGACACTGTGGTGCCTTTGGAGATGAATGATTGTGGATCTGTTCTCTCAGTTTCTTAAAGGATCTTTCCCAGACTTCTTTTCTGTTTGTTTCTAAAATACTCACACTTCAGTTTCTGGGTGTAAATTGTGTTTGAAAAGGAAAACTCTGCTATCACAGAACAGTTCCTTAGCCTTCTCTTTTGCTGTAAACAAGGATAAATGGTTATGCTCCCTTAAAGCTGAAGTCTCGTGTCAGTCACACCATATAAACATGTTCTCTTTTTCTCTTGCATTAGTGTCAGGGAAGAAAATGACAGCGCTGCTGATTTCCTTCATCCTTTCACTTGTTTCAAATCTTGGAGTCATGATACATAAGCAAACCCAGGACTATTTTATCCAGCCCAAAGCTGATGTGCAAAATGTAATTATCTTGGACAGGGACATCTCTCTGTAACCTGCCTACTCAACACGCCAGGTCTTTGTTCTCTGGCATTATTAAAGCTGGTGTCTTATTTCACTTTATCTCTGCTATTGCTCTACACCTTTCACTCCTCCTCCAGTGTTTGTTCCTGCAATGCTTTGCTCAAAAATGTAAAAGCTGTCCCATCATAGGTAAAAGCACCAGAAGCATGTAGCAGTGAATAAACAAATTGTTATTTGGCGTCTTTCTTAAAAGTTGTTATCTCCCTGTCTTGGCTGTTCATTAAGACAGACGCATAAAACATCTGTACTGGTCATCATTCACTGCCAGGATCCTGGCTCCTCCAGCACAGCTGAAAAGCCCATTTCACTAATCGAGGAGAGAGTTAGCAGCAATCATTCTGACAATAATGGTTTCATGGTCATCCCTCACTGGAGAAGGAGGGAGCTGTGAATGTGGTGTGTACATGTGCTAAATAACATCACCCGGGATTCACAGCGTACAGGCTAGAAGACATTCAGAAACATTAGTCCTTTCTTAAAGCTGATTATTGCACGGGAATCTAGCTCAATATTCAGTGCCACCTCTGATGTAAAGGCTGAAAGTACAATTGCGGGACAGCTCTGAAAACTGGAGTCCTGCTAGGCACCTCTCCAGGTACATATTTTATTGCTGTATGCTGGATATTTGCTGTATTTACAAAATGCTTAGATATTTATCAAAAAAGATCTCATGGTGCTTTGTGTAGGGATTGCAGGCATACAAGCAATATTTAACCCAATGAGTAAAATATTTTTTTTCCCCTTTTATGGTCTGTCACTGTTACATTTTAAAAAAATGTGAATCTCTTTTGAATACCCCCACTAAATTTGCAAAATGAGAACTTTAACAATAATTTCCGTTAAGCTGTGAAACTTGGTGCTATGTTGGAACTTAATTATGTGTTTTATGATGGACATAATTCAATAAATTTACTTAAAAGTGTGGTTGCTAGTCATGAAAACAAAACCTGAATATTTTTTTTATTCATGGGCAAATTTTATGTGGAGGGGAAATGCAGAAGGCGTTGTGCCAGTGTTCTTTAGAAATACAACAATTTTTCTGCAAATACGGTTAATGTTAATATTGGTTTAAAATTTTTGTCAAAATTTTTAACAATTTTTTTTTAAATTCTCATATTGAAGAAAGGCTTTGCATTATGGAAAGCCACAAGAACAATATCTGAAATTCAGAGAAAGAAAATACTGCAGTCTTGAATAATGCCCCTAAAAAATGCAGCAAAATTTTCTCACAAAAAGCTTTGTCATGAATGAGTGACTCACAGGTTTTAGTGTCATGTATTTGAATATCCTAAAATGAGTAAGTGCATAATGCATTACCGGACATGTTAAAAGCAGTAAATAGAAACGTTACCCTGCTACCTATACAACAGTTTTTTTTCTTCCATCTTTGACGGATTCAGACTGGCAGAGAATAGGGTTGGATTGGATTTGCGACGGAATTGTTCCCTGGGAGGGTGGGCAGGCCCTGGCACAGGGTGCCCAGAGCAGCTGTGGCTGCCCCTGGATCCCTGGCAGTGTCCAAGGCCAGGTTGGACACTGGGGCTTGGAGCAGCCTGGGACAGTGGGACCTGTCCCTGCCCATGGCAGGGGGTGGAACAGGATGAGAGGTTCCCTCTTCAGCTCTGCCTGGTATCTGTCTTCTGCTTTGCAGGTGCATTGAACACCAGATTTCCCAGCTACCATGGAGTTTTTTCTTTAGGAGAGGAGTGGGTTAAAGCAAATTTCTTTGTTTGGAATTGTTGTTTCCTGTGGCATGTGTTTGTGCAAAAACAAATGTGCACAATCTTACTGGTAAAACAATAGTCAGCAGAACTGCACAGACGTGGTGCTGATGGCAGGAGGGTATGGAAGGAGCACAGATGTTTACACAGGCCCACACTTGCTGCTTGTGGCAGGATCAACAGATGTTTCTTGAAAAACTAAGTGAAATGTGCAAAGATTTATGGTAGTTCTTAGTTTATAAGATTTATTCTGCAGTCCTGCGGTGTCCCAAGAAAATTCCATCTCTTGGGTAAAACATTTTCAGTGTGCCCACATTGATTTCTAAAGTACTTACTGATTAGAGCACAAACATTTACAGTAAATAAGTTATCTGTGAATTCAAGTAGAGGTTTTGTCTTTAAACAGCTTGTGCTTTTAACACATTTCTTCTCAAGCCAATTATCCAGTAAGTCATTTCATGATTCTTATTCCCAAGACAAACAGCACACTGTAACAGTTCACGTTCGAGGAGTCGGGAGCAAGCTTGTGATTAGTGCTGGAGCTCTGATTGTTGGCAGGTCACGAGGAGGGAACTCTGCTTCGGAGTGATTGACGTGACTGTGATGGGCAGCTGAAGCTCTGGGAGTGTCTTCATCCTCCTGAAACAAAGTACAAACTCTAGAGCTGATGCTCTGTGGGCTACTCCTCATTTCATGTGTTAGTCTGAGAGGAGGTCAGAGACTGGCGAAATTATCTAACAATCATAACTGCAGTACTTTGTGCCTTTGGGGAAAGGGAACTCCTTCGATATTCAGTGTTCCTGGTGCAATGAAACAAGCTAGAAAATTGGAAGTGCCTTCGGAGGGAATCCATTCGCTGTTCTACACTGAGGAAACATTTACGTGGGGAACAAAACCTCACTGTATTGCAGAGCCTGATGCAGCCCCAGAAGACATGGAGAAACCAGGAAATGCTACCTAAAGAACGTGATTTCCCCAGTGTACACAATGTGTAGAAGGTAGCAGATAGTGGTGTTGTCTAAGCAAGCACATTTTTCGACTTTAATAATGTGAATAGTGCACAATCTAAGAGTATTAAGCTTATTTGCATACAAATACATGTACATATATATGTGCGTGAGTGTGTGCACATGTACATAACGTAAAAAAAATACGAAGTGTGCTGATTGGTCTGATTAGGTTACAGTGATAAGTGTCTTTAGCAGGTGGAGGTTCCATGAAATAAACATAATTTCTCCTCTAACTGGCTGCACTTTTCATAAGTCTTTCTTAATTTATCTTCCTGTTCATAACAGCTAGAACTCAGTGCCACAGAGCTAGAGACAGAATATCAGGTGTTTGAAGTGACCTCCCTTCTTGTACCTGCTTCTACATTTATTTATTTTTTATGCAGTGCATGTGCTCAGAATTAAGTTTGTTACAAGATTTTGCCTGGTAAATGTCTTGTCTTTAAAGAATGAAGAGCAAAGTGTTTCCTTTTCGGTGTTGCCCACGGGTTAATTGCACTTAGTTTAATTTGGACCCCAAAGCTTCTCTTTACTGAACATCACAATATAAAAATCCAATCGTACTTTTGATAAGTGGAATCAAATATATTTAATATTATTTGGGCCTTGATGCAAAATTTAAAGTAAACTGTGAAATCTACGTGGTCCTCTTGCTTGAGACAAGTGATAAACATGAACCTGATATCAGAAGGAAAGAACTGCAGAGGAATTGGGCACTTTCAGGTAAAGTAGTTTCTGTGCAGACGATCCCATTCCCATTCCTTTAATTCAGGAAGAATTTCTCTTCATAACAAGGCAGAAGGGTCACATGCACTTTTCCAAATAAACTCTGCATTAGGATTCGTTATTAGCAGTAAGAAAGGAGAACAATATTGTGTGGATCTCAGAAACAAATAACGATGCTTTGTTTTATTACAGATTCCTTTAGCTTTTTTTTTTTTTTTTAATCCTAGGCTAAGCTTTCTTTGATTGACTCCCTGACTGAGCTCAGATTTGGTTTGATGCATTTTCATCTTTGTCATTAATACAAGCACAGGCGATGGCTATGAGATACTTGCTAGAGCTGATACCCTGAACACTTCTGTAGTAATCCGGAAAAGTGACTGTTCTGCTTCCTGCCTCAATCTTGTTGCAGTCCAGTGTGTCCAAAAAAAGAACTTATTCCTGGCATGGTAATAACTAGAGGTAAACATAAGTGTTTCTGATCATTAAAAGAGGTTTTTCTGTACACTTCTTACAGAGAACTGAAGTTAAATACATTGGGGTTTTTTTATATATTGTGTTAGATTTAGAGTCCTCTGATCTCAGTGGAGAAATTCCCATTTTGTTTAGTGGATTTTAGATGTAGCCTCTCATAAGAAAGTCTCCTGCAACTTTTTCCTCTAAATTTTTGTGTGTGAGCCTTATTCCTTCGGGAAAATGCATGAAGAAATGTCTCTTCCTTTTGTCATACAAGTGTAAGACAGACTTCCTTTACCTCTTCATCTGCTTAGCAAATATTTTACCTGATATTTTTCAGAGTGGAAAAATATTACTTTTTATGGCAATTAATGTTGTTCAGCTCGGATACATTAAATGTACGTAGTGGGGCTTGTTTAGACTTATATACAAAATGTCTCTATTTCAATTTCAAGTGGTAAAAAAGTCTGTTTTCTGTTTGAGCTTGCTGCGTATATGTACAAATTACAATTCTACTTTCAGTAAATGGAATATAATAGTTATTTACTTGGTAGGATTAAAGCATAAAGATATATATAGAAAACTGTTATTTTATCATTTTCCACTTTTTTTCTTCATGTTCCCTCTCTGTCTGAGAAGTATATCAACCCTCTCACGTTTTATCATACTTATACCTGTAGATCAAATGGTTGTGGGACTGTGATGTTGCAGAGACTTGAGGAATGTGCCCAGTCGATAACAATGGTGCTTGTACATAAAAGACAATAAAACAGGTGATAAAGCACAATCTGTTTGCTCAGTGTTTTTGATACCTTGATCGGGATGTGAAGGGAAACATTTCACATTGGTTTAGTTTCCTGTTCAATAGAATTTAGAACAAATCTTTCCTCAAAAAGGAAAGGCTTAACTTTCTCATTCAATCATGTTTGATGTATGTTCTAAGGCAATTAAACAAGGGAGATCCACATAGCCTGAAAGTACCTAATGCTGCAAATGCTCATGTTTGAACAACACAGAGAGTGATGCAGGTTTGATGTTCAGAGCACCTGAACACCACTGCACAACAAAAAGGTTGTATTTTCCTTAAAATTCTGCTCAGTTGTTCAGAATCTGGTGGAAGTCTGGTTTTGGTGATAGGGCTGTTGTAGGTTTCAAGAAACAGAAACTGTAAATAGGCTCAGTGCACTTTAAAGACTTAGATTGTGTTGTAGTTGATGGCTCCTTGTGTTGGACTTAGCATAATTCAGTTATCTGTGTAAATTGAATGCTGTGTGCTGGAGACTGCATTCTTCTGCTGCCACTGAGTACGAGGCACCAGGGGGAATTTGGGGTATCATGAATCTTCAACCAGCACGTGGGATTTAAGGTGATGCTGGCTCTGGTTGCATCCCACCTGTGTCAGAACAGGCTGGTTGACCCTCATGGACTGACCAAGCAGAGAACTTCTTCATCTCAGCTCTGTTTGCCACTGAATCTAAATCCTGAGTCAAGTGTAAATACTAAAATGTTCATCAAGAAGCAGAATATTGTCTGGAAGGTACACAACGTGCTGTGAGCTAATGCAGTGTAAGAAGTTCAGAGATGTGCTGTGGCTGGAGAGGAACAAGTATTATGTTATTATAAATTATATTTCCTTCCTCCAGAGAGCTACAGAAGGCAGCTGAGCAGGATAGCAGCAGTTTGGTACCACTAATGACATTTTCATCATGATTAGAAAAAGTTTCAAGTGTGAAACTGCTGCTATTAGACTGATCCCAGATCTGAGCAAGAGAACAGCGAGATGGAAGGAGGGAGGATTGATGTTCCCTGTTGGTGCAATTCTCCTTTCCTTTGGTATGATAAAGGACTTTTTCTGGCTTTATGTAGAGATAAGGAGGAAGCAGTTTGGAAAGATCATGAAAATCACATTTCCAAGCGGCCAAAAAAAAGAACAAGGCTTGTGTCAATTGAACTGTGCCAGTGAAGGCAGGTTTGGGGACTTGTAGAAATAAGGAAAGAGCTTCTAGTGCTGCTGCTATGGGTCTCCACAGATCCAAGCAGGAGAAGGACTGTGATAAACATGGATATTTCAAGGCTGCTGCTGCCACAGTTTCCATGGTGGGAAGGCATAGTCTCTGCTGACCGTGTTTGCAAACAAAACTCTAGAGGACCTGGCTGGATTTGTTTTGTTTTAGCTGGACCCCTACACTGGTCTGCTTCATGTCTCCAAGAGTCAGCCTGTTCTGCTTCAGAATACTCAAGATTTTCTGGTTTTATTTAGGTACAAGGTCATAGTGAAATGCTGGTGCACATTCCATTCAGTTAATGAAATGCACTTTTGATCTAGAACCTGTTAAGCCATTGGAGTGAGAGCAGAATAATGAAGCACAGGACAAAGTTGAAAACTCTAAAGAAAAAGAATTATCAAACCACTAACAAAAACCATGATTTTTTATTCTGTTCAAGAGCATTACCACAAAATTGGTGGCATTTGGATGAGCATACTTCATGTTTGTATGTGTAACACCAGACCCACTGTCACGGTTTTTCCATTCCTCTCTAAAACTATCTTTATATTTTTCACTAGTTGCCTCTTATACTATGGACCTGCTATCACTCAGTGTTAATGAGAACAAAAACCAGCAAAAATTCTATTTGAAAGTCCTTGTACCCCAAACAAGTGATTGGATGTTTAGCTTGAGAGATGTGTGTGCTCAGCCTTTATAACAAGGGCATCTTTTCAGATACTTATTATTGTTTTAGGTTTCATACATGTTTGAAAAGCCCTTGTGACTAAGCGTATCATTAAAGGAATAAACACAATCTTGAGTCATAGAAAATATTTTCCCTAAGTTTTATAGATACTCCAGCTCTCAGCTTCTATCAGATCTTTGTTTTCTTGGAGATGAAAGGCTGAGAAGAACCCTGTGAACGAAAAGAAACAAGTTTCTGGTCCCTGCTCCAAGTGATCCTTCCTGATATTTTTGCAAATGTGCAAACTGTGGTAGGAGAAAAAGACAAACGTAAGAGAGAAAAGTAAACAACTTTGTCTGAAAGTAATTTCTCCTCTCCTCTTCCAGCCTGTCGGGATGATTAGCTCTATGGGGGCTTGTGGGGAAGCACAGGAGCCCTTAAAATCCCTGTGTGACGAGTGGTGGTCTTGGACTCGGTGTGCAGCCCCACCCCCCAGCAAGAGACACTGCTGCAGCTGTAACCATCAGAGGGAGAACAGTAGGAACTAAGCCTGCCACTGCTTGATTTTTTGCCTTTTTTGGACTGCTCTGTCTGTCTTTTCAGTTAAAAGCTTCAGTTTAGGAACAGTTTCCTTCTGGGGTGCTGCAGGCAGTGTAAACAGTGTTCTGTCATCTTTGGCCACCTGTTCCACGGCATCCCTCAAGTGCTCTCCCACCCGGCTGTGCACTCCCAGACACCCATGGATGGATCCATGCAACACTTCCCTCAGCTTGCTTTCCTGCCCACACCATCCTTGTGGGCTGTGACAGGTCCGTCACACGATCTCAGGTTCTTTGCACTGAATCAAGCCCCCAGAGTACTGATTTAGGGCCCTGCAGGGGCTATAAGTGACCCAGAGGGGCTCTTGTCTCCAAAACATTTCCTATTCCATGCAGTGATTTGTGTCATGACCCAGGTGTGAGCCACGGCTGGACACTGAAGATGAAAGCTCCACTGCAAAACAAACCCTGGAAAGTGAAGAGCTGCTCTTGTTTGATCTCAGTGCTCAGCCACAGCTCTAAATGCCCTTTCTATAAACAGTGGTGGTTTGCCTGCACTGCTTCTGGCTTTTTAACTTTATCCTAGTCATGGTCACCACTGGTGGTAGCAGCAATCTTTCCATCTCCTGCATGTGAAGCTGCCAGTTCCATAATTGATGGTTTATCTACATATAAAAACTCTGCCTGTATATATGTATTTGGTTTAGACATGGATCTGTGTGGGCATAAAAATGTAAAGGGGCAAGAAGCAGAAAGAAGCTCATGTAGAAAAGTGAAGGTGAAGATCATTATTCATGTCTTCCTCTACTTTTATGTTCCCCACAGCATGAGGAAGGTTTAAACTTGATTTCTCCACATCCCTGGTAAATCCTACAACATACAGTAAGTGAAATAAAACTGACACTGGAGCCTGGCTAACCACAACCCTCTGCTGCAAGCAAGCTGCAGTTTGAGGAAATTGAATGTGGGGAGAGTTTTGTGCAGTTTCTTTCCTCCTTCATGTGCCTTTGACTTTGGGAGCATAAATGCATTTTGTAGCTAACATCCATCAGAGAAAGCAGAAAGCTGTTTGATGTTCATAGAATCACAGAATGGGCTGGGCTGGAAGGGACCCTCAAAGTCTTTTTCCACCCCCTGCCGTGGGCAGGGACACCTTCCACTGTCCCAGGCTGCTCCAAGCCCCAGTGTCCAGCCTGGCCTTGGACACTGCCAGGGGTCCAGGGGCAGCCACAGCTGCTCTGGGCACCCTGTGCCAGGGCCTGCCCACCCTCCCAGGGAACAATTCCTGCCCAAGATCCCATCCAGCCCTGCCCTCTGGCACTGGGAAGCCATTCCCTGTGTCCTGTCCCTCCAGCCCTTGTCAATTGTCTCTCTCCATCTTTCCTGCAGCTCCTTCAGGCCCTGCAAGGCCACAATGCAAGAAAATGTAGAAACTTTACTTAAAGCTGTAATTATCATTTGAGAGGCAGAGAAATATTTTTCATAAATCTGAGGCAAAGGCTCATATTTTTAAGTGGGAATTGCATCATTATCTGCTATTCCTTTGTTCTGTGTTCTCTTGTTATTTCTTTCAAGGTGAACTGAATTCAAGGCAATATTTGCATGCTGTTCTTACTTGCTTGGTGATCAGCAACAACATTGCTTTTACCTTTAATGTTGCAGCTCTGCTACAATTCGTATTTTGATAGATTACTAATTTTCTATGTCTTGCTTTTGAAAAGCTGTGCATACCCACATATTAATGTATCTTAACTATGCACTTAGCTTTCGTAGTGGCATGCAGGATACCAAGGATTCTGTGGGGTAACTCGTTTCCATACTGGATATATCTGAAATACCTCTGGAATGTGCAGTTGGATCTCGTAACTTCAGTTTCAGAGAGAGAGCAGTCAGTTTGTAAGTGGCAGTAGTGGATTTCTAGGTGGTTCCTCCTTCATCGTTAAACTTGAAGTATAATATAGATTTGTAAACCAGAATTAATTATTTGAATTTAGGCAATCTGAGGTAAAAGGTGAAAACCTGTTTTCAAAATATAAATTATCTAACCTTTCTTTATCATCTTTAGAAAAGAGCTGTCAGTGAGAACATTATTGCCTAACAATGAGATCCTAATTTTCCTTTCTCTCATCAGCCTGCTCTCCTTTCAGCTTTCTTGGCTTTCCAGCAATTGATTTTCCTACAGGAACAAATGTCATGCTACTCAGCTTGCCAAAGTTAAGGTATTTTTTTCTTCCTTTATTGTTTTTTGTGGGCTTCTCCACCATGGCTTGTCAAGACATAAAGTAAGCTGGCCTTTATTTATTTAGGAAAACAGCCCAAAAGTGAATGGCTTTTAGTAATTTCTTTTTCTGCTGTGTATATTCTTCAGTAGTATTTAAGAGCACGTTGCATTTTCCTACAATAACTCATCAAAGGTAGTGGAAAAGGAAGTTGTCACATGTGATGTCACACCATGTGTGTTTGCACACCTTGACTGAAGCTGAAACATCTCCTAAAGTAGTGAGATACAGCACTCAGAGATACCAAGGGGAGGAAAGTACGATTTATTACTATTTCCTCGATAGACCGAAGTGCATCAGCTTCTCCTCTGAGCTAGAAAAACAAAAGTAGGAGGATGTTGCCCATGAAAGGGATTAAAGGGAGGTCTGGGAAGAAGAATCAAGAGCCCAAGTCATTGGAGAAAATGTGGTGTCAGAATCAGGCAGAAAACAGCCATTGCTCATAATTAAACAAAAAAATATTATGACTGCACTGTGCAATAGCATCTATGGCAGGCAGTGCTTGGAATTAAAAATGAACGTATCAAACTAATTCAATATGAACCTTAAAATCAAGTTCTGATTGAAGCTGCAGCAGAAGAAACCTTTATTTCATGAGAAAGGGAAGGAGGGTCTTTCCGGGCTGTAAATAAATCTGCTATCTATGGCACTTGATGTCTGTTGATTAGATATCAATACTAATTTGTTAAAATGCATAGCATATTAATTTCACAGAAAAGATAGTAAAACTGGTAGAAGGGCACACAGGGATTTAACTGCAATTTTCTGCTGCGTGTACAAGACACCGACCAAATTTTCAAATGCCAGTGGACATCAAACACTGATATCCAGGCAGTCCTGCTGTAAAAATTAAACTGCAGTTGTAACTTAGAAGCCAAGTTGTGAAATGATGTGGAAATGTTTCAAGAGAGACAGACACTAAAACACTGCAAAATTTGATTAATAATCCTGTTTTGGCTCTTTATTTTCAATTGTGCCTCTTTCTTGCAAACATTTGGCATTTTCTCATCTTTTTCAAGGCAGATCTAAATTTCTATGAGTTATAAATTTGTGTATAATCTATACTTCTACAGAGTTTTTTAAACTTAATCATAAGTGGCTGATTTTGGGCTTTCCACTGGCAGTCTGAGATCTTTAATGGAATCATTGCTAAAACAGTATGTTACAATATGTTCTAGAAACAGGGCTGCCTACAGGGTCAATTTTGTTTTAGTGGCAGAGAATTTTAGGAATAACTCACTGGCTAACGTGGTGTAGCCATCTTTAGCATTCATAACGTATGCTTGACTTGACCATCTTCATTATAGGGTAGTGGATAACCCCCAAATTAATACTTTCTCTTCATGAAATCTAGAAGAAAGTCAGATTATATGATAAATTAATATTAGTAATATAGTAATACTTGGGGACATTTTAGTTTGGTTTTGTGTTCTGGTTTTGTGTTTTAGCTTGGGGTTTGTGTGAAATTTTTAATATTTTTTAAATCTGACTCAGATGTCGTCACTCTTAAAAAAAACAACAAAAAAAACAAGGGAAAAAAACCCATCTGATTTTAGTATTTTGAAAGAGAAGGGAAAGAAAAAGGGATTTGTATATACCACAGTGGATGGGGGGAATAAATCTCAAAAAAATCACAGCAATAAGAGATCTTTCCTTTGCTACTTTGAGTGTGATTACAGGCTCACAGTTTATAGTTTGCAAGCATGGGATAATACACGAGCTTTTTGCTTTATTTCAGAAGTGGAATATCATGAGGAATTTTCTCCTTTGATTAAAACTTGCTTTTTTCTGTGACTTGGCATCCAATTACTATCTCCAAACCACCTCTGACCCAGCTGAAAGCTGTGCTGCCACTCAGTCCATTTTATCCCAGTCAATATCCACAGGTTTGAGACAAAAAGCACCAGATCAATGTTTGCAGGCAGCTGTTCTTGGCCAGGTTGGCTTTACGCTTCCCACTGCATCTTGTTTGTGCATTTGACGTGTGCTCTATGAATTTTGGGACACGAGATGCTGCTCAGTCTGTTGCATCCTGTTCTATGAAAGTCTGGAACTTCTTCCTGTGCTTCATTCTGCTCCAGAACACAATTTCATGTGAGCCCCCAGTAAAATGATAGAAACTGCTTCTCAGTGCACTCAGGAGCCAGAGCAGCTGAAATAAGATTTACAAAGAAGCAGCAGTTCATTGATGGGCAGTTTTAAAAAGCTTTCCCATATTCCTTAGAAACACACCCTAGATACTTAAGGCTGTCTGCTCCAGCAGTAAGTGGCTATGGAAAAGCATCCCTGTAGTCCTATGGATTTGAGAGTCCTTCCAGGTACTACACAGAATGCTTTCGGGTGTTTTTTAAGTTTCTGCATTTTCTTATCCTTCATGGTCTGCTGTCCCTTCAGCTCAGGGCAAACTGAACCTTATAATATTTACGACTTTTCTCTTTCAAATGCTGCACTGTTGCTATTAAACCTTCTCCAGAAGAGGGGCTACCACCTGGGCTGAGGCTGTGAGTTTTGTTGGTGATAGGAACAACTCCAATAAAGCTTATTCAAGACTCTTCCAGAATAATTTTGCTTTTATGAGCCCTAAGCAACAAAAGGAAAAAAAACAGCTAAATAGCGTTTAACTCGATATTCCCTCTCTGTGGAGGAGTGATGTTGTTATTGGACATCTCCGCGAGCCTTGAGCAGTTTCTTCATTTTTCTGTCCACTTGTCTGCCCTTGCAGAGCCTCACATCCCCTCGTGCAATGCTTTGGTTTTCTGGGAGCTCCCTTACAGAGCCAGTAGAACCGTCCTGACTTGTGATCTCAACTCAGATCCCGCTAATGTCAATTATTATTCTTCCATTTTGCAAATAGGCCATCTATATCTGATTTAATGCTTGCATTTATCTTAGGGTACACATTCAAACTTGGGTGAATGAGTGAGCCAGGAAATAACTTGGGGTTTTAATTCTTAATTACGAAAAAACAGTTCGAATTAAGACATGCTCCCCTGAGGGGAAGCTCACAGAAGAAGGTAAGAGGTCATTGTGCACTGAGGAAATTAGATCAGAACAAATCAACATTTTTTTCTATTTTAATCCAGATTTGACTGGCATTAAATGATAGTGGATAGATGGAAGAATCCCATGCAAGAGGTCATCTATTAATTTATTATTTTTTTCTTTTTGGCCAGGCTGACTGCAAATCCATGAAAATCTCTGGTTGTTAGAACTGCTAATGGGTTCCTAATTAGAAATTAGCTAGCCATATTAATAATAGATGATGTTTCTTAAGTCTGTCAGCCAAGAGGATTAAACTGTGAACAGCCTAACTGCCAGGCTGATTCATGCTAATTTAAGAATATGATTTTACATACAATTTAGCCTTTTACCTCATCATGACCAAATAGTTTTCAGGTGAGTTGTAGCAATTTTTGTCAATTAATTCTACACCAACCTGTTTTAATGACCCAATCTGAGTATTTAAGAACTTCACAGTATTAGTGGTGGTACTGTTTGTTGAATAGCAGTGTTTGTATGGATCCAGTTACTTCAGAAAGAAAAAAGAAGGTTGCTTATTTGGCATTTATGAAGTAGAGAAATAAGTTGCCTTTGTCAGGAAATGTGAAATTAGTAAACCTGCTGATTTAGGTTGGTTGTTTTTGTCTGATCTATAGAAAATAACGTTTTGTTGGGGAAAGTCTAAATTAATTCAAGGTGATTAGAATTAAATAAAATATTATTAGGATAAAAAAATAGAGATATTTCTTGCTTTAATTTGCTTCTTGAAGACTGCAGGTAAATTTTATTCTGTACTCCATTTGAGACAGCAGAAATGGGCACAGACAAAATTAAGAAATTGGTTGGAAAGTTGTTTACTTATGTTTACTTCATTGGAGCAGTGTATTTTTATATAAGTGGGATTACAGTTAATGTTACTGTTGTTCTATTAATATAAATCAAAGAAAAAGAGGTGTTAGCAACAGGCAGACTGGATTCAAGTTTGGAGGTAGGAGGCCCAGGGAAATTTCGATGCCTTGTCTGGTCCTGCAGAGGTTAAACAGCAAACGTCTCAACTCGTGATACAATTTTGGACTCACTCTTTATGTCCCAGGTGATCTTGGGATCTGACTGTGTCCTGAAAAGCAGGAATTTAGGAAGTCCCATGACACACACACATCCAAACCCCTGCTATTAAATACTCAGGTGTCCCAGCCAGCTCCAGCAGAGTCCCTTGGTTCAGTCCAGGCTGAAGATCAGGGATGGCCACTTTGCAAAACTGCTGGAAATATTTTAAGATCTTTTAGCCAGGACATTTCAAAATATACAGTTAGAACCAAATTATGTGCTTGCAGATGAACAGCATGCACAAATGTGTCAAAGTTGGATGAGACCAAGGAGAATACTTCTGCAGCTAATTGGGAAATGTAACAGAATTTCACAGAATTGGACCTTAATAATTTTTTAAAAAGCTCTTTTTCAAAGCCATGAAGTGTTAAAATTATGTGTGCTACAAGGAATCTTAAATGATGAGGATATTTTGGTCTATTTTTCTGGTTTTTTCCTCTTTAAAAAAGTGTTATGAATCAAGATAATGGTTGGACTCAGTGATCTTAGAGTTCTTTCCAACCTAAACGATTCTTATATTTCTAAGAAAGGGCAAAAGAGGGAAATACTTTTATTCAAGGGATTGATGCTCCTCATTTCTTTGTACCCTGATATTTTTAAAAAGCCACTTGCTTCGAAGTATCAGACAACTGAGGAATTGATTTAGACTTTTAGTTGAGTTCAGAAGAAGAAATGAGTGTGCTGTAGTCAATATTTTAGCTTTAATGGGAATTTGAGTATTCCAAAGCTCACTCAGACATTTAATGGGCATTTTAGACTTCACTAAGGCCCAAAGTAATGTTCTCTAATTCTTGCAAATAAATATTTTAAGGTTTCTCTTTTCTAATGTGAGTGTTCAGATAATTGAGGCAAAGAGTTGGTGTTTAATAATTGCAATTAATTTTAATTGTAAATGTACATTTTTAGAGGAAAAATTACCCAGAGCACCTTTGCTGTTTTTTCAAATGTGATCAGTAAATCCTGAAAGTGCCTAAAGCATTAAAAGCAAACAACAACAAAGGTCCCATAATTGTTGATTTAGGCTCTATTAAAATTGAATAAACTCTTAATAAGTAAAAAATAAGCTAAAGTGAGTACCTCATTAATCTCATTTTAAGTAACTAGAAGGAAAGCAACTGTGTGTTGAGTTTTGACAGAGGTGCTGGTGATTTTTTGTTGGCAGAGGAATGTAAAGACTGCGGTGGAATATTGCCTGAAAACTGCAGGAGTTCCTCAGACAGTGGTGCTGGTTCATACAGTACAGGCAGACTGCTTATTAAGACTTATTAAGAGTGGTTGGAGTGTCCTAATTAGTGTTCTGTGTTCTGTGCTTGTTCCTGTGATGGCACTTGGAGGTCAAAAAAAAAAAAAAGGAAAACAAATTAAATTAACTGAAAGATGCAGGGACATTTCTACATATTTCTTTTCAGCAAGTAGATCCTTTTTAAGCAGTTGTTTGTATGTCTCAAGATGGGGACACAGTGGTTTTACTCTTTAAATATGAGTTTATACAACTTTGCCATTTGGGAGTTGGCAGGATGCTGAAAATTTAAGCTGTTTTCTGTAATATTCACTGAAAAAAAGTGCTGCTTTTTGGGTTGTGGGGGTATGAACCAAAGATCTGCAGACTTGCTGGAAATAGCTGGGCTTTGTCTAAAGAGGCCAAGTTGTTGTGGCTTAGGGGTAACCTCAAATTAATATTAGGATGTCATGGTTGGGGGGAGTGGGGAATGGTGCTTATATTTGAAACTACAGATCTGTGTCTGGGGGTGGCTGTGCTAAAGTGTTTCTTGGAAAATTAAAAAAAAAAAAATCATTAATTATGCTTTTGAGGATATTAATGACTTTATGATAAAGCTTAATGAAAACCCCGGTATGTGATAACTGCTGTCTTCCCTTTTTTCTAGTCTATGTGCATTTATGATTAGAGTGGTCGTTCTTAAAAGCTCCAAGTACGGGTTGTGTTGGTGAATGCTCAACTGTCTAACAGAAAGATGCCTCCTGAATTTGGAATGGGTTAGACTGAAATTCAGGGTGTTGCAGCAAAAGCCTTATCCTGTTTGCTGAGGAAACCAATAGAATTTGTTTCATGTTTTTCCCCACCTGCCTGCAGGCAGAGCTTTGGTCAGACCACGTCTGCGTGGCTTGTGCCACAGTTAACTCAATGGAATCCCCAGAAACTTTTCCAATGGCCACTGTTTTGGTATCAAAACATCAGCCATAAAAACTCCCACCAACGCAAACAAGCAAAAAAACCCCAACCGACCAAACAAACCCTAGAGGAAAAACATGTGAAGAAGAAGCTGGAATATACAAGGTGCCATTATATTCTCGAATTACCCAAGAAACTTTCCTTCTGTTTCCAGGATACAGCTCTCACCATGTAAACACAAACTCTGCTGCATTGTTAGCCCAACCTTGCAGAAGCTCTCTGCAGCCAAACGATGCTATCAGCAAAGGTGTGAATGTGTCACTTAAAATGAGAGGAGCTGGTGCTTCTCACGATCTGTTTGTTTTCAAGATTTTATGGTGCTAAAGCAAACTGTGTTAATTCCTAGTTTACAAATTGAGGAGGCCTTCACGATCCGTGGTGAAACTCACATTTTAGCTCGTAAGTGGAGCCAAATCAGACAAGCACAGCTCAGTTAAATATGAATGCAGCTAAAAGCAGAAACAAATGTGAGATACTTCTTATTTTATGACTTATCCCTTTTAAATCCCTATGTAATCTGAGAGAAATCTGAAAACTGCTGAAGGATATGGGAGGAGTAGATGAATACGTTTATGGATGGCACTTTCAGCTGGAATCACTGAGTATAAATTAATACTAGAAAATAAATTTTAATTTAAAAAAAATTTCCGGAGCCAAATTTGGTTGCTACCATTGACTTTGAAGAACTCCGACTGGGAATCTTTGCTGAAGTTCTTTGTTGGCCTGACAATTAAAACAATTGACTGGCAGAAGACAGCCTTGCAGCAGCAGAAAATAGCAACTGCAGGAGGAGTGTGATGCAAACCCAAGGGATGATCCACCATTACTTTGTTCTTGCATAACCTGAGGGGTTTTTTTTCTGAGAGCCAACAATATTTCTGTCCCCCCATACACACATGATTCAACAAACTCTTCAGACAGCACAAAGTCATTTTAAATAGTCTGTGCTCCCTGTAGTCTTAGAACGTTCTGCCACTTGCCAAAAAAACATAGCTGGTCATGGAACTGTGGTCAAAAAGTTTGTCTGGAGGAAATAATGCCATTTCTTTTAAACAATTATAGCATTTCAGAAGTTTTGAAGGTTTGAGTCCAAGCCTTGAATTGCAGTTGCAGTAACAGCTACTGCTGATCCTATGCTGAACCACACTGCAGAGAGATATGTGCTCACAGGTTTATCTGCTCTTCTTAGGTGGCAGAGCACCAGAATTAAAAAAAAAACAAACAATAGGGGCACTGGGATTATGGGCACAAGACTCCCTGTCCAGACCTGTGTTTTTGTCAGCTTTTCCAGGAAGGGGCAGAAGCCAAGATGAAGGGATGCTGAATGATCAGTTCCAGCTCCTGGACCATAACATTCTGGATTAAGGATCATCCAGTCTGTAGATTTCAATTTGGAATACAATAAGAAGCTAAATTTTAGTTTGATTTCTGTAATTTTCTTCACTGGAAGAATTCTGTATGCCCTGATCCATTCTTCAACTTGTCCAGTGTTCACAAAAGCATCTTCTCAATCTTCCAGGTTGGTCTTGGCCAGCAGCACTGTGAATTTCTGTGATGTCCTTGCAGGATTGGATTTCCCTTTTCCTTTCTTCTGCAACAGAAATTCCCCCCATCCCCATCTCTCACTTTACATCCCCTTGCAGTGGCATTTGTTGCTCCCTGGTGTGCTGGGGGAAATGCCATCAGAAGCTTGCAAAGTCTTTTTATTATTTAATAAGTCTTTCAAATTGTTCACCTTTCTCTTGACCTAGTAGCTTGTCAGCTTCCCCTCACCTTCTTTTCCTTTTATAGAGTCCTTACCATCATTCATTTGGAAAGAATAAGTTTCTGGAGTTACAAACCTGTTTGAAGTGTCAGAAATCTGCCTGCACTTACGCAGACCCGTGTTGGCAGAGCAGCACAAGCACAGCCAGCTTGGTCACTGGCTGATTGTCTTCAAAGGGGGTGAAACAGGAGGCAATATGGGAAAAAAAAACTTTTTCACAGACTTAATGTTACAATAGGAGGGAGAATTTTGTGTGTGTTTGTATATTATTCTATGTGCAATGGACCCCAGGAAATGGATCTCCTGCAGTCAGGCTTAATATAAATAGACTCAAAAGTGTGAGGGAATGTTTCACAAGTGCTTTTGAAACAGAGAGAGAGAGGCAGGAGTTAAAGACCTTCGGGAATATATTATTTATTCCTGCCATTGCAGAACTACTGAGATGCATGTTATTCCCAGGAAATGTCCTGTCCAGTTCAAAGCTCGGTGTGTCAGACCCAGCCCAGGCAGAGCTGTGCAGAGCAGCTGCCAGCTGCTCTGACACGGGGCCAGTGCTGGCTGAAGCCACTGCTGTCCCCTCCCCAGCTGAGCTCTGGAAAGCTGAGGGGACCCTGTGAAACTCCCCAGAGCTGCGTGAGGGGGAAGGTTCAAAGAGCTGAAAACAGTGATGGAGGAAAGAGTGTTTGTAATGCGTGATCATGAGCAGGAGAGCTTAGAAAAGCAGGTGCCAACTGCACACTAAACGGGATTTCAGTGATGTGTGAATATGTTTTGAAACGTGTTTAAACTAGGCAGGAAGAATATGAATCTGAACTGCAGTAAAGGTCTGAAGTCCCAAGGGTTAGGCTGGACATCAGGGAAAGGTTCTGCTTCCCCCAGAGGGTGCTGGGCACTGCCCAGGCTCCCCAGGGAATGGGCACGGCCCCGAGGCTGCCAGAGCTCCAGGAGCGTTTGGACACTGCTGCCAGGGATGCCCAGGGTGGGGTTGGTTGGGGGTCTGTGCAGGGCGGGGTTGGGCTGGATGATCCTGGTGGGTCCCTTCCAGCTCAGGACATCCTACAATTCTCAATATTACAAATAAATGTTTAATTTGGAGATCCCAAAAGCTTGTTCCATGTACTGTCCATTTTTTCACTCATAGGTCAGTATTTGTGTGGTGCAATCTTCTGCTTGTATTCATAACCACCTGAAATGCACTTAAATGAAATGATCTTTCTTCTAAACTAACTTGTTTTAAAGTGTTAAAAGTACTCACAGGAAGGAACGCTATTTTTCCAGACTTTTATTTGAAGAATTACAGTTGTGGAATAGTGGGTGTAAAGTTACCTGGCACTTAAAGAAATATGAGGAATTTACATTTGAATTTTTTGCTATCATGACTGTTTTTAACAATAATAATAATAGAATTATTTTAGTGAGACTAATCCTTGATCTGATGATGAAGATGTTAGACCAGGATAGATGTAACTGGAAGGAAGTTAAATCCAAAAGGTGCTGTTGCCTGAAGTACCAACGTGTGGAATCTTGTACAGGCTGGTCATCACAATGTGTATTTGTGTGTTTAATCAATATCAGGAGGGTTGCATTGTGCCAAGGCGGTTTGTGTGATCAGTGCACACAAATTAGGCCACGTGGGAGCTGTAAGGCACGTCCTGTGTCTGTCACACCATGGACACATCATAAGCAAATGCATAAGAATTTCAACCAGATGACAATAAGAGTATTTCCTATGCATTCTGCTGCTGCATATTTACTGACAGAGCTCTGTTTTGTTCTCCTGTGAGCTCCCAGCAGCTCTGACAGCCTCTTCCTTTTGAGTCTGTGGGCAAACTGAAATCGTTGTGAGCTGTCCATCAGCATCCACTGGCTGGGTTATAATATTGCATCCAAACGCACCGAGGGAAGCACCACGTGCTGCTCCCTTCACCTTCAGCCAAAGCCACATTCCACGTTAAAGCTTCCTAAGTGGGGAGCTGATCCATTCAAGGGGGCTTTATGTTTTGGAAAGCCAGAATGTTGATATATCCCACGTTCAGCACTATGACTTAATTACAGAGTCAGGAAGGAAGAAAAAAGAGATGGAGAAGGCAGTGATGAGGAAAAGGATTGATATAAAAGGCCTCCTGCATAAATTATTGGAAATGGATGTGAGCTCTCATTAGGACGCACTGTGAATAAGGAGTTTGCCTTATCTTTACTGGGACTCCAATTTTGCTGTTTAAATATGGGGCACGTGACTAAAACAGAAAATATTGTTATTTCCCTATCTGTACTCCAGCTGGAATGGGTGAACTGGGGCAGGAGCCTTTCACTGGTTTCTGTTTGTGAGCTGCCTCTCTGATCTTCCATCACCCATTTCTTGGTCAGGACACCTGGGTCACCTGTCCTCATTCCTCTGACTGGGGCCACTCAGGTGCGGATTGAAGGCTCAGAGAGGGTTCCCTGTCCTGTTCTAATAACCCCTGGGCTGGTGGAATAGAACACAGCAGAATTCTGACTGCAGCAAACTGCCCTAGAACAATGCCTCTCCAAAAGATTCTGGGAATCTCTACAGTAAGATGTGAACAAACTTTCATCCTCTTCGCAGAAGTCCAGCTGCATCCAGGTCACTATGAAAACTCCTTTTGCCTTCATGGTCCACCGAGCACCTTGGGATTCTCCAAGCACAGTCTCAGTTCTCAGAGTTTTCTTCATCATTCTCTCATCATTTAATGTCCTGTTAGGTTGGCAACAGTCAATTAGGAATGACAAACAGCATAAATGCTGCCTCTTTCTGGCTTTACAAACTCTATATTTCAACACTCTGTCTTATATTTTCATTTTTAATAGCTTTAAATAGAATGGGTCTATTGCCTAGAATGAGCTAGAATTAATATTTTTTTTTTAGTTAGACTTCAGATACTTGGTTTAGGAAAAGCATCTGGAAGTTGGTTGTCTGGTTAAAGTAAAATTTCTTGCTTAAAAAAGTGACAGGAGTGCAACCTGATGTTTATTCAGCTTATTTCAAGAAAATGGGATGGGAAAAGTAAAGATAAGAGGCAGAGAAGTGTTATTGCTAACAATGAATTGAGTTTTATATGTACCATTAACTGTAGATTCCTGTACTACAAAGAAAGAAAAAACCTCCTAAATTCTGGTCTTAGCTCTTGCTACTTCCTCTGTAGAAGTTAAACTTAATTTCACTGTGGTGTTTCCTCTTCCTGCCATCCCAGAAGCTCCTGTCTCATACTTTCCAGTGCTCCAGCTCCACTCCTGTACAGTCTGGGAATGGGCAACCCCCTCCACCTGAAGTTAGTGAAACAGTGATTCCTTTTTTTAATGGAATCTGCATCAGGAACTTTGTATCTTCTGTGTTTAAATTCCACATTTTTACATTGTTCATGCCAAAAAATATCATAAAGTTTGTTTTGCAGAACCAAAATATAATTTAAGATTTATAAACCCTGAAATTCCACTGAACCCTTTGTTGAAATGCTGTGAAATCAGTCATTGCAACTATTTGCAGAATTTGAGACAGCAGAGTAGGCTGAAGTGTTTAGGTTAGAGGTTAATCTGTGTTAAATATGCTGTGGGACAAAGACAAATGTCAACACAAATTGCCGGAGCTCGTGGTGTCACCTAGCAGTTATTCCTGCTCCTTGGAGCTGTTTAAGGCAGATTCTGGATTATAATGTGACCTGCAGATGCCTGGGGGAGATGACTTGGATGGTACAACCAGTGTTGTTGAGCCAAATATATCTTATTTGAACAGCTTCACCTCCAGAGTACAAAATGTGTAGCTGCAGTAAGAAAAACCAAAATCCAGTACCTACAGTTCCATTGTATGTAAAACCTTCGGTATCTCTGTCATGCTTGAGGCTGCAGATTTGCCCTAAGCAGCTGAAATTCTACAGGAATGCTCTGAGGCAAAACCTTGCACAAAATCCCTTCATTGTGATCCCATCATTTATGTTAATTTTTCTGTGCTGGTGCATGTCTGTTCCCAGTAATGCCCTGTATTTGTACCAGGCTCTGAATGCAGATTTTGGGCACATCAAGCATGAGGGTTTTCCTTGGATTCCCTCTCTTTGTCCAGGGTGGGCTCTCGGGACAGCTCTGCTTTTGTTGGACCGCGGTTCCTGTGTTGGGCTGCGGTAACAAGTAGTGTGTCACTGCAGGGTTATTCTGGCGTTAGCTGGACATCTGTCAATAAAACTGCTTTTGCTGCAGTCCCTTGGCCATCCAGACCAGGGCTCTGCCTGCAATGTGCCTGAATTTCTCCCCCACCTGACTCCCTGATCCTGTTCCTTGGAGGTGGAGAGAAAGCGCCTCTGGCCCTGACAAGAAATGCCATCTTTCTCCTACAGCCTACAAATTAAACATAAACCTGGTCTTGCCAGGCTTCCTGGAGGAGTTACTGGGGAGAGATGAGTTTCTCCAGGAAGAAATTGAGACTCTACTTATTTTCTGAACTTTTTGCCCTCCACTGGTTGGGTTGCAGATGAAACTGTAACGTGAATACATCCAGTGCTGTGCTCGATGGGGATGTCACTGAAAATACAGAAGGATGGGTTACCAGCTGTAAAAGTTCTTGGTCTGATGTTTTCCAGTGTTTTACAGAATTTCTGTGAAGAGCTGCATCTTATATTTCAATATTTCAATTGACAGCATTTGGCATTTCAGCAGGATAAACTCAATTTCTGCAAGATAAAATCTATCCCTGATCTTGCTTTGAAGTGCTAATAAAAACATCTGTTTTACTGTACACATGGTGAATAGTCAAAAAGTAAATATTTCTTTAAGTGACCTAGTAATTATCTACAAAACATCTGCTAAATTTCATGTGGTTTGAAACATTTCATGAAATTTCGTGACCTACTAATTAACTACAAACATCTGTCAAATTTAATCTCATTTAAAGTCTTTCCTGAAACAATGTTTTAAAAAAACTTTGCCTTTGTGTGCTGTTTTTATTATATTCGTATGTGCTGTCTTGAAATTCAGTCCAGCTATTGGCAAGGAAAGCTGTTTGGAAGGAAGTGAGTTATAGAACTGTTTTTAAATGGTTTAATTTGCAATTGTTGCAAAGACTTAGCTGAAATGTTTCATGCTGTGATAGATCCTTTAAATATTATGATACCAGAGACAGCTGAGTGATGTACAGAGAGCACAAATTTATTAGCTCTTGCCTGGTATTATGTTATAATCTAGTTTGAGTGAGGGTGAACCTGAATGCTGAATGAAAGCAAAGCGAAGACTAAACAAAGTCTGAAGTGCCAGGTTTTTGCTGGGCTATCCTCTACCAGCACCCCCATACTGCCAGACAGGTCCTTCAGCCTCTATTATTTTTTAAAAATGTAACTTCACTGAGACAGTCCAATTCACAGTGTTTAAGAATATACTTCACTTATTTTTTACATGGGGCATGATCTTCAGAAACAATGAATTTTATTCTTGGAACTGGTGACTAGTAAAGGTCAGAAATCTTCCCTTCTAATGTGTTTTCTGGAATACTTTCATTGCTCCTAATAATCTTCAGTACAAGCACTGAAGGAAGTGAAGTGTTTATTTAGATCACTTTAGAGTTGATCAACCATTTCTAGGGAGGAATTGGGGTTTTTAATTTTTTTAATTTTTTTTTTTTTAAGAAAAATGGTTTATATCTGGAGGTAGATGGATTGATTTTTACCACAAAGCTATATCATCAGCATCTCCCAGTTAGCACTGCAGGGGTTTCCTTTCTGGCTGGTCCAGTCGTGCTGAGTGCTTGTGTGTGCAGGTGCTCTCTCCCCACTCCACCAGTAATACCTTGATGACTTCACTGATGGAGAATCCAAATTACCTGCCTAGATATCAGCAGAAAAATATCACTCATGCAATTAAATACAGTATCAGGGCTGTCTTATTGAAGTATCTTTCACTTGTTTGGTCTGCAGTTTGTTGGTTGGTTGTTTTTTTTTTTCTTGGTTTTCATTTAATTTTCATTTTTTCATACCTTGGTTCAGCAAATTAATAAAAATGCAGCCTATGAAAACAAAGAAAGTTAAGGTGGCCTTTCCAATCCCTAAACTGACGCTGCTCGTCAGTGTTGGTGGTGACTGCTGACCCAAATGAGTTTTGGACTGGTGGTCCACAGGTGTTTCCTGTGTCCTGTGCAATCCTGCCGTGGTTTCTGGTGGTTCTGACAGGCTGTGCCATCAGTGCCCTCACTGCTGCTCAGTCCCAGAGATTCTTATAAAGTCAGCCATTACTTCCTTTCTCCGTGTTCAGTCACACCTGCAGTGAATGAGAGGGTGGAGTCACTCGCAAGGATGTTAACTGTGCTGGAGTCTAATTAGTAGGTTCTGAAGATGTCCAGTAATTAAAGTGGAAAAGTGGGAAGTCTCAGGGGGTGTTACCATGATGGCCTTCCCATGACACAAATCATACACCGTGCACAGGCTGAGGCTTCACTTAGCACTGGGGCTGAAAAACACATCCAGAAACAGCAAAGGAAGCGCATTGGAAAAGTTTTGATTTTGAAAAGAAAACAATGAAGAACAGCAATTAGCATTAATAATTAAGGGGGAAAGGTATTTGGCAAGATTACCTTTTGTTTAAAGGGTCTGTTCTGAAGAATTAAAATACTGATGCAAATCGAGTTTTCTCAGCACTTTCATCATCTTGGTAATTCCCTTTCATTAGAAAGTCCCTAGCCAGAAGTTTCTCTCAGAGCCCAGCTAGAGAGATCTTTAAAATTTGCTTTTACTGCATGTTTATTTCTCTCCTGTGTGGATTTTCCAGTGAGCAGACACAGAGAATGGCCAAACACAGAGAAAGGATTGGAAGAATTCTCATTAGCACTGTGCAGTTTTAGATCAGGGTCAAAATTCCCAGACTATTGATGTCAGGATCCCACCAGCCTCTGAATGAAGCGGAACATGTGGTTGGGAGAGAAAGGTGGGAGGAGGAAGGGAAAGCAATGTTGTGTTGAATAAAGCTTGGCATTTTCAGTTTGCTTTTTTCCTGGGAAAAAAACAAACCCAGAAAGGCCTGCACCCTATTCCTTTTTTGAGAGAATAGTTTTATTGACCCACAGGTTATAACTGTTATTCATACGAGCAGCAAAGGCTGAAGAAAAATGTTATAGTGCAATTTGTAGGGAACATCCTGTGTACATTGTAATAGCATAAAGAAAAGCAGTTTAATATCTTTCACGCTGAATTCGTAATGTAGAAAAAATTATAAATTGGGATGGAATGCTATAAGAATTATAATGGGTGAAAATTTGCCAGAGGAAAAATTATTTCTCCCTAAAAACTGAAATAGAATTTGGATTTCTTGAATTTTACATAAAGTAACAATTATAATATTTGCAATAAAAAACCCCAAAACCCTACAAGCAGTAAGTTGGTAATTTGCACTTGCTGAAAACATGCACTCTGCATTTTTTAAATTCCCTAATTAAATCCTAATTAGCATGTGCACTAGAGTGTTAATTCTTGCTGTTATTCCTCCAGGGTATCCCTACACCTTCAGGAACATAAGCTTACTCAGATATATAAAAGATAATTATCAATAAGTAGGGCTACCACATCATATGTTCATTATGTTACTTATTTGTTACGTGCCTGCTGGTCTGTGAGCCAGAAGAGAAAGAGAATTTGTTTTGTTTCTGTTCTTGTACGAAAGCATTCAGCTTTGTCAGTGGGATACCGCAGCTGCCCAAAAACTGGTCAGCATTTTGTCAGGTAATAACAGCACTGGAGCAATATTTGCCTGAAAAATCCAAGTTTCACTGCTCATGTGTTCCTAAAACCTAGAAATTCCTGTTGATAGGCTGCAAAATCGAGTGGGGAAAAGTGCCAGTTTAAACTGAACAGTCAATTCTCTGTTATACAGAACTTTAGGTTATTTCTATCCTTATGCTGATATTCCACCTTTCATACTACTTGAAGTTCATATCGACTACTTGGTGGCTTATTCATATTTCCAAGAAGCACTAATTATCTTAATAAACAAAAGGTATTAATTAGACACCCACATTAAAACCCAACAGATAAAAACCCAGACATCGAAAATAAGGGAGGTGTGATTTCTTGGCCACCAGGAATAAATCAGCCTGGTAGGTAGGGAAAGGGGTGGGTTCAGTGTTTAAGAGGTGTTCTGAGCATCCTCCCCACAGAGCTGAAACTTAATCCTGACACTTAATCCTGGGCCTAATCCAACTCGTTGGTGTTTAGGAAAGGACAGGATTTGGATTGCATGGTAAATCATTTATTTGTACAAAACAGTCACTGGATATATTTCTCTGCTCATCAGAATAGGTGTCAATTGTACTCATAAGGTGAAAACTGCTGCTCCTGAGGCTAGCACTTCGACTGGATTCAGAGGTTTAAACACAGCCATTCCACGAAGTGACTAGAAATAAGTGGTTTTCTCCCATGCATTTTTCTGTCTCTCTCTGCTCTCTCCCACAGCAGGGATGATGTCACCATATGTGATGACTTAGAATTCATTAAGTTCTTGTCCTGAATGTCAAAGGGGCTCATTTTTTCCATCTGAAGGACATTTTAGAAGTACTTTGATGGAAGTACTAAGTTCTCACGTATTTCTTCATTACAGTTACAATTAGGCTTTGAATGTGAGGGGTGAACCCCACTGAACAGCGTCATCTCAGCTGATCTTGCCATTACATAACCTCATCTGTAGTAACAAATTATTACTGGGAAAAAAGTTTTCTCTAAATAAAGCAAAATCAATAAAAATATGCAGTGTATTAGTGTTTGCCACCTCTAATGAGTTCCAATCACATTTAGAATTGAATATCTGTTTTACTCTATGTCTTTTAGCGTCTTTCACAAAAATTGCTAAGATTAATTTTCCTTAAGCAATTAGAAACAATTTCTTCAGTTTGCTTAGACATTTGTTGGTCTAGAGTTGCACTGGCTGCAGCGAAATAATCCATTAGCTACAGAAAATTAAGGCTAGGAGGTCTGTAAGAAATCATCTTATGCACCAAAATAGCTGTTTGTTTAATGTGTTTATAGCAACAAAAAATCAAAAGGGCTTCTGCAGCCTTTCTAGAAATCTCTGAAGACTTAGTACCTCTTTTAGTCAGAAAACTTTTCCTAATATCTAAAGTAAATCTTTGAACCAAATTATAATGCCTGTCATTTGTTTTTTCCTGCCCTGCTTAGGATGACTGTCATTTTGCAGATTTTTGCATTGTAAGTCTCTCATGAATCTCGCTTTAATGTTTTCTTTTGTAAATCAAATACGTCAGGTTCCTTCAGCTCCTCTTTATCTGTCATGTTCTAAAATCTATTGTCTTTATTGTTTCCCTGCAATTTGACATCATCTATTTTGGGATCTCAGAACCTGGCTCATGCTTACGCTATCAGGAATACTTGTCCTGTGTTTTGCAGTCCTGCTTGTGCCTCAAGAATGAGCTTGAGGGTTGGGGTTTTTTACTGCTGTTGAAATTCTAGGTCCTCTCTTCTTTTCTTCAATTTTGCCATCTGGCCCTTTTCCTGTTAATTGTTCTTGGTGCACTTCATGACTTAATCCCACACACAAGGGCTTGAATCTGCCCTTGAATCTTCATCCTAGAGGTCTTTCTTGACTTTGTTTCCAGCTTGTAAAGATCATTCTGGATCACAAAGATCCATGCTTGCACGTCCTCCTGCCTTCTTTCCCCTACACTTTTTCCCTGGCCCTCTTCACTGGGGGATAATTTAGATATTGCTTGAGTGGACCCCTGTGAATTTCCATCTTAATGCTTCTTTCAGTTCAAAATAAGAATATTGGTAATTGCTCCTTGAACATATCTTTTAAATAAATTAAGGATTTAGCTCAAGGGGTTTTTTCATCCAGGTAATATTTCCCTAGCTTGCCAATGGAGATTCTATGCCTAGCAGTATTTAGAGCTTTATAGAAGTGGGATTGTATTACATCTACTGCTTCTGCCTTATCAGTTACACCAGTCACCTGTAAAGGAAGGAAATTTAATTGGTTGCTCCTGACAAATCTGTGTTGCCTATTTCCATCACTTTATTATCTTGTAGGTGATTATTAATTGATTATTTAATAACTTTTTCCAGAATCTGTCAAGCAATTGAAGCTGAGTTGGCTGCTAATTATAACTCTCTCTTTTTTACTTGTTGGATGGGAGGAGGTGAATCTGTACAGTATGTGTATTCCTTTTTGACTTCCATGTTCTTTGCCGGTTGTAGATAGCATTGCACTGAAATTTGCTTGTATTATTCCTTTGTATACATCCTCACTCGTATGCCTTCTCATTGCCTTTGCAAATTTCCCTTTGAATTTTAATTCTCTAAAGAATATCTTCACCAATCCTCCCTTGGATTGCTATATGTCTTCTTTTTCATCAGTGCTGCTCCAGTCTCGTGTCCTTTCCTCCCCTGCCTGCACTCAGGAGATGCAGTGTATCCTGATAAGGACCTGGTCTGTTTCTTACAGAACAACTGTTCCAGTTTTGAACCAAAGTCATGTTCCATCTTCTTAATCTTTTTAATCTGTGCTTTGTCTGGCTGTTTCCTACTGGCTTGGACACAAATGCAGTCAGTTCTCCCTGCCAAGCAACACCTTACTGGAGACTCTGTATTCCCTGCCTGACTTTCTGCTCCGGTCTTTGGGAAGGCTGAACCGGGAGGATTCCTGCCTGGGCAGGCATATCACAAGCACAGCCTTCTGCAAGTTAACAGCAGTTCTGGCAGCATGGTGTTTCCTGTGCTTAACAACTCAAAAATCTCTGCTTCCTCCTCTCCTTGGCTCAGCTGGCTACTGTGCTGCTCTCAGTTAGACAATGGTTTCTTCACAGTTTGTTTTTGCCAGTTCTGAAGTCTTCAGTCTAAAGATTGGTGAATGTTTAAGAGCCGGTCTAGATAAAGCCAATATAAATAAAAGACAGGTACCAGCTCTTGGGCAGGTGTCTAATTCATTTACTGTTTATTAAATGTTGAATCTAGTTGAAGATGTCCCTGCCCAGGGCAGGGGGATTGGAACTAGACAATGTTCAAGGTCCACTTCCAACACAATTCTATGATTCTATGATTTTATGATTCTATGATTATAAACTCTACATAAATTATTTTTGCCTCAAAGGTTAAAAAAATTAATTTTTAAGTTGTTTCTGCTAAGGGTCATGATTCGGTCGGGTTGGATTTGACACAGAAGCAGGATCCTGCAGTGGTGTTTCCTCTGTTTCCCTGGAGTACCTTCTGCAACCACTCTGCATTAGCACCTGCTGATGTCTGTGGTGAGGTCCCTGCTACAGAAGTCACCTGCAGTAAGGCTGAGGCTGATTCCATCGTTCCACCAGCACACACCTGCCAATTTGTGAAAATTCCATGATTTTCCATCCTTATTAAATTTCACAATTTTTCATCCTTATGTCCTGGCTGAGGGCAGGGCACACTTTTGAAATAGCTTGGAGAGATCCCCACTCTGTAACAAATAAGCATTTTGGGGAAATGCTTCTGGGGGTTGAGCTGGAGGCTGTCTGGAATTAAATCACACAGCACTGTATCACTGCTTTGTTTCGTTTCACACTATTTCTTGTCAGCTAATATTTCACTTTTCATAGTAAAGGGAAACCAAAAGTAAGTTTTCCCACAAACTCTGGACTAACCAGACTTGACATTCCTATTTAGACAATTGTATTCATAGTTGCCATCCGGATTTAACATATATAGTCCTTTATATATGGTCCTTATTCAGACAAACTTTGTGATTTAACTTGAGAAAAGGACCAAAATGTTTCCTTGTACAGAGAGCTTTCCAATCAGATTTCTGTCTCACAGCTTCTGTATTGTCACCTTGGCATGTTCTGGGTGTTTTTTTCTCAAGCCTTATTGAAATTTTTAAGTGTTAATCACATGGTCTCTTACCAGGTAATTTCCGTGGAACTACTGAAAAGCTCAGGGGAAAACCACTGCAAAGTGAAGGGTGATTTCCACATGGGTCCTATTCTCACCTGTGATAGAGACACAGCTATGCTGTAGCTAATGATCAACTCCCTCAACACTGTCTGTGAAAAGCATTTTACAAATGTCCCTTGGTCAATTCAGGGCTATTTCACCTCTTTCATGCTAGTGTGACTGACCTTCAAAACCAAATTTAAACAAAGCAAGTGCCACATTTTAAGTACTGAAATGTCTGAAAGTTATTCAGTCTTTCCAAGAAGTAAACACTGACCTAGAATTTAATATTTTTTTTTTTATTAATGTTTCTTACCGCTGCTGAAAAATGCAGCAACACAGAAATTGTTGAATGTTTAAAGCACTATAAATTGAAGGCCATTATTCCATTGTGGTCCTTTCACCTTGGAGTCCTTCAGGAAATAATTGGTCTAGAACAGCATGGAATAATGGATATTCTGTGTCTGAGTGCTGCATCTCAGTTATCTTAGAGATACAAGTTTAATGCTTAGTTTGTGCGCAACGTGCAGCAGGGGCTTTGAGGGAATACATGGCTCACCTGCCAATTGTGAAAATACTAGTACAGAAAAAATAATGATCTGATCATTCCCCAAACTATCCCCATCAGAAGAAATTTCCTGTATTTAACACACTGACACTGAGCTGTGAGCATTGCCATGGCCTTATTAGCGATACTGTCCTGGCAGTTTAACTGCAGAATGAGAAGTTAAAGAATGTTAAATCATGTAAACAGACTCTGAGCTGCATAAAATGCTGCTTTTCATAACAAACATGCAGTTTAGATACATTGAATGTGTGTGCCAGATCCAAGGAATTGCCTAATACTACTGCTCTCCTATCCAGATGTTGGTATCTAAATATGTCTGAGCCTAAATTAGGAGTTATGTGCACATGGTGATAACATCCTGCATGTAAAGGGAGATGTGCAAGCTTGTGTAAAACTGGGCATTGAATAGATACTGGTTTTAAACCAGCAGTGAACATAATTTTCTGTAACTTGATATTCTCTAATTCTAAACTGTTTTAGTTATTGTTAAATTATGATTTGGAGGTTGATTTTCATCAGTACGTTCTGTAAGAGACTGAATTCATCAAGTGCCTCTCCTCACTTCTAGGAATATTTGCACATCATGGAACACTGGACGTAAACTGAAAAAAATCCACTGTTGTTAGGCACTGAACATTGAAAAGGTTGCACAGCAGGGAACCATGTAATTCTTGGGCATTTAGTGACTAGGACTGACACGTCAGGGATGCAGGCAGAATGCAGCAGGAGGAGGGGAACCTCTGTGAATGTGTATGGACTGTGCTGAGAGCAGATGGCTCAATTCAGGGCCCTCTCACAGAATTCTGTTCGGAGCAAACCCTTTGTCTTTTGGAAATAGCCATGAAAATATTGCAGTGGGTGCTGATCAAGAATTTTTGAAAGAATGTCTTCCAGAAGAAAAGAAGACAATTATTGCAGTATTTTATAGCACCCCCTTTTTAAAGATTTTGATTGAAACACTGGATTCTTCCCTATAAGGGTGGGGAGGCCCTGGAATAGAATTCCCAGAGCAGCTGCGGCTGCCCCTGGATCCCTGGCGGTGTCCAAGGCCAGGTTGGACACTGGGGCTTGGAGCAGCCTGGGACAGTGGGAGGTGTCCCTGCCCATGGCAGGAGGTAGAATAAGATGGGCTTTTAGGTCCCTTCCTACCCAAACCATTCTATTATCCTGTGATTCTATGATTTTTCATTCGATGTCACTTTTTGAATTGAATGCACAATATTACATGTTAAGTTTAAATTTAGAATGTAAATCATAGAATCATAGAATATCCTGAGTTGGAAGAGACCCACAAGGACCATCAACTTCAAACTCCTGGCCTTAGCTTAGAATATTAAAAACATGAAAACTAAGCCTAGAATATTAAAAACATGAAAACTACAACAACAAAACCACAAAAGCAGTTGATTGACGGAAATGTGTCTCCAAGCCCTTTGGAGCAGGAGACTGTACAAAGATGGAGACACTGAAATGCTGAAATGCTAAAACTGCATTTGCCACCTGGGTTTGTCCTAACTGACCTCTACTCTGCAGTCTTTTCCTGTGTCTACCCGCTAAGCATGTGAGTGTTCTTAGTTTAAAAAAAACCCAGCCCATTGCGAGCAATGCTGTAATAACTTATAATTTAGGCTGTTCATGCAGAAACGGAGTAGATGACACTGTAATCATTGCAGTAGGATGCATACTTTATTACAGTGTGCCTTTAAACTATCCTGAGGAAGGTTATTCATGCTACACTACCCAGGGATCGTTTTCTTTAAACAAGAAAAATAAAACTGCTAAGTGCTGGATCGTTTAGGTGGCTGCAGAGCTGAAGCCTGTCCGAGTGTTCTGCAGCCTCTCCTGGAGAACACGACATATTTATGGGGCTTAAAAATCCATACCCTGGCTTAGGAGCGCCTCAAGCCAAATAATGGCTCTGAGGAGCAACACGTGCTGGTAGCAAGGAGAGAGGCCCTAAGGGACAGCAACTGGCACTCACACAGATCTTTACTTTGGAAAATCAGATTAGCAGCTTCTTGCTGCTCCCTTTCAACAGTGTGTGAGGACGAGAGTTGTGAAAAACAATGATCCACTGATGCAAGTGAAACTGCTGTGTCTTCACATAAACCTACCATTCAGAGTTCCTGGCAGCTGGGATTTAAAAAACAAACCTGAGAGGCAGAATCCACAGCTGGGAAATTTTCCTTTCACAAAGGGATTTTCCAAATAAAAGGGATGGATCTACCTTAGGAAAGAAAAATCTTTTTCTTACTCACAGGATGGGAATACATAATCGTTATTAAAATGACTAATTTGATATTTCAACCTGATGTTATACTTACACATCTTAAGTTTTTGGAAGATTTATTAATCCTTTCAGTATAAAACTAACAAAGAAATCAGAAGTTACAATATTTTAAATTTATCTTTTTGTTTAAAGAAACCTCACTCAATATAATTTCCAGATTTCCCTGTATGAGGGAATATTATCTTCTTGCACTTTACACAAAATTGCTATCTTGTGGGTTTTTGACATTTTAGTAAGTGAAAGGAAATTGAATATTAATATTTATCAAACCAGCTTTAGTTATGAAATGTTCATATGGGCAAAATAGGATGATGTGTTGATTTTTTTCATGCATTAGACGTTTTATATTAGATATATATTGTCAGGTCTGAGCATCTTGCTTATGTTTTGCGTATAGCTAACGTGCTTTTTAATTAGCTTAATCTTTCTAATTTGAAATTCCTCTGATTTTGGGAAACTTTGGGGTTTTTTTCTAGTAGGATGCTACCCATAGTCTTAGTGCTATGCAAAATGAGTTATATTTGTACGGTTTTATTAATAACAATTATGAAATGAAAGGAGAATGTGAAAAGATGTCATGTTTTATTGCAATTTTTTACTTGGATCATAAGAAATCACGTGGCAAACAAAGTCACACATAATGACAGGTGGGATAGTACTAATAGTAAAAGCACATGTGTCGAACATGAACCAAGCTGATAAAACTACGGGGAAATTGTGTGAAATTTGGAGGAGTCACGTTGTGCAGAATTCTTGTGTCATTTGAAGCCAAAGATCCACAGTGACTGCGGGGCGGGGCTGTCTCACTGGGATCACCCAGGCCTGAATGGCTCACAGTGAATTCCTGCTGCAGACTCCAGAGTTCCTGCCTTTTGAAGTGCTTGGGCCCGTTTAACTGTTTGCTTTCATCCAGGGCTGGTTCTTCCATTTGTGGCGCCCCCGGCAAGGAATCACTCTGCCCTCCTCACAAGCTGCACTGATTTTGTTACGGTGCAGAAAACTCGTGTTTAACCAGTAGAATGATTTCATGTGAAAGGTTAGAGCCTGCTAGCAGCAGCGTGTCTGCTCTGTGCACGATGGAAAAGCAGCCTCCAAAGAGCAGGAGGAGCTGGAATGTCCCCATGGCAGTGCCAGTGTGAGCCCAGCAGGGACGGGTATGTCCTGAGGGCTCTGAGGGATGTGGCTCAGAGGTTTCTGCAGAGCTGCTCTAGCTAGAGCCCATCTCTCACTCACACTGGTATCCCAGCTCCCCAAATGAAAGCTGGGTTTAATATCCCTGTCCATGTCCCTGTTGTGGTCCTGATTTCCAACGAGGTGACCTGTGTGTGGATGCTGCGCCCCATCTGTACATTGACACACGCTGTGTCAATCACTTCTGCACTGCTACTTTAATTTCCTATTGGCTTTCATCTGTATTTTCTATCCTTGACAGTGTTTAGAGTCTTACACTGTTCCATTCTTACCTCAGATAAGCAGGACCAGGGCAGTGCCTGTCCCCTGTGCTGGCACTGCTGAGGCCACACCTCGAATCCTGGGGTCAGCTTTGAGACCCTCATGTCGAGAGAGACTTTGAGGGGCTGGAGCAGGTCCAGGGAAGGGAATGGAGCTGGCTGGAGCCCCAGGAGAGGCTGAGGGAGCTGGGAAAGGGGCTCAGCCTGGAGAAAAGGAGGCTCAGGGGGGACCTTGTGGCTCTGCACAACTCCCTGACAGGAGGGGGCAGCCGGGGGGGTCGGGCTCTGCTCCCAGGGAACAGGGACAGGAGGAGAGGGAACGGCCTCAGGCTGGGCCAGGGGAGGCTCAGGTTGGCCATCAGCAGGAATTTCTCCATGGAAAGGGTGCTCAGGCCTTGGCAGGGGCTGCCCAGAGAGGTTTGGGGTCCCCATCCCTGGCAGTGTTCACAAAGCAAGTGGATACTCAAGGACGTGGTTCAGTGGTGAGCATGGCAGTGCGGCTGGGTTGATTTTTGGGCTTAGTGATGTTAGAGGCCTTCTCCAACCTAAGTGATTTGATGGTTCTGCCCAAGTTTAAGCTTACAGGGTTGGAGGTGGCTTTAGCCTGACTTCTCGTGCTGCAGTTAAGCCCTAGTTGCACTCGAGAGGGAGACTGGCTTCCTGTAAGAACAGGGTGTACTCAGAGAGCATGGCTTTCTACAGCGTAACCCCTAAAAGTGTTTTGTCTCAGCACATGACCCCTGTGCCTCTTCTCCCGTACAGCTCCTCAGGGATGTCTTGTGTGGAGAGGCAATGTGGACGTGGGAGTGGCTGGGAATCCAGCCTGGGTTTGTGTGCCTCACCACCCAAAGAACCTCGATCACTGGGCTAACAAATACTGTTGCTCTTGGGTAGAGGCCCAGGAGATCCAGATTTTTTTGGTTTATTGCTATTTTCTATTCATAATGGGGAAAACTCACTGAAGTTACTGTATCATTTCTGGTACTCAGAGTCAGAGAAGTAATAATAATATATTTGTTCTATTTATATTTAACTTGTCTTTGAGTAAGAGAAACTATTTTAGATCTTTATTTATTTATATTTACCTTTTGGGTTACAAATCAATGACCACATTGCTGACTGTGGATATGCATTATGCAAAGCCACTGTATTTTTCAGTATTTTTTTTCTCCTTCCTGACTGTTTCTGTTTGACTCATTGCACCTCTTGGTCTGTATCCAAAGCGTGATTTCCTAGCTGGAAGGATGGTGGGGGTATTTATCATGGAACAAGGCTGGGGGAGAAAAGGGTATCAACTTGAATATTTGAATATATTTCTTGAATGTTTTTACTTTCATTTCTTCACTGCCTTATTTTCTTTCTTTGCTGCTTGTTACATAGGAGCTTCTTGATTTAGTTATGCTTTTCCCTTCAATGCTTTTCTCAAAGGCCTTCCTGTTAAATCATTCTGCTTTGTTTTTCTTCATAAATACTCACTTAGCAGCACTATTACTGCATTCTGGTATTTCATGAGTAAAGTGCTCATAATTCCTTTAGATCACTTTTAAGGCACTTAACAAGAACAGTGGAATCAGCTGCTCCCTTTCAGATCCCTTTCCTGTTAAGTACTGATTTCCATGGATAAGCTGAACATATTCGTATTGACAGCAGTGTTTTTTAGGATGAGGCACATAAAAACATATCCTTTACACAAACATACTCTTCATTATCTGTTAATCTGCAGAGCAGTATCTGTGCCCCTGTTTGATTGCTTTTCTTGTAAGAAACTGTGCCCTGACTCTTAAAAATAAAACAAGAGTCAAAAGGAAAAACTCTAAAACGGAGCAAACATATATAACAAGAAAGTAAACTCAATGGAAGCAGTGGGGGATTGCTATTTATATGCTTTGCAAACTCAGTAAGCAAAAAAATAAATGCAACCAAAGCTGTGGCCCAGAATACTAATTTGGAGAATTTTTTTTTTTAATACTTTGTTGCAAACATGTCCCCTCAATCCACAGAGCAGGTTCTAACAACCCCCTAAACAGCAAGGCTAAACAAGAGCGATGCAAATTGAGTTAACGTCAGACATGTTCAGCAAGCAGAAATATCGACTTAAAAAATGCCTCTTGCAGTCAACAGCACGGGTTTTCCTGATGGCTTTTGGCAAAGGATGCCACAATAGTTCTGAGTTGGGCTGGGTAAAGGAAGGATTGAAGTCCTCATGGAACAGAAAAAAATTCTACTTGAACAAAAGAAAAAGAAAATTGCAATAGACTTTTGGAGATCTGGCAGGTTCTACCCACGTTGCTTTTGAAATGATTGAGGTAGGGCCACCAGTATTCCCCTGTCCTGCCGTGTCCTGGCCATACTGGGGATTGCGTGTCCATGACAGATGCTCCTCCTGTGCGGGCCACTGCTGCCAGGGGGGACACAGGGAATGCAGCTGGTGTCACCAAACTTCCTGCATGCTGAAAACTGCAACGGCAGAGGCACAAGAGGGGGTGGGCTGCCAGGTGTTCTTTCCTTACAGTGTTATGAACAGTATGCCAGCAACTGAAGTAAAGCTGATTTTGCTTTCTGAGTGAGACTCGGGTGTAACTCCTCTTGAGTAAGTGCACGGCTGCACTTCCTCTGGTCATGTTCTTCCTGCACAGCACTAAAGTCTGACAGCAGATCTTGAAGCACCTTCTTCCTTCGCACATCTGTAAATACACATCGTGTTCTAGAACACTGGTGTCACACTGAACGCTCTAAACATTTCATTGGAATATCCAGAATCCCTCTTAATTTCTTTATTAATTATGCTAATGCCATTATCAGCTTCTTATCACTGATGAAGTGAAAAGTCAGCAGAAACTTGGCCTTTCAGCACGATAAGATTCAAAGGGAAGGGGAGTGCTTACTGACTGTACCTGTGCCAGTGTTGTCCCACTCACTTGTGACATCTCTGCCAATAACAAATCAAGGTCCCTGGCTTGCCAGCAGGGACTCTTTTTTCGCTACATCTACTTTTAAACATGTTAGAATCATTCTAGGTCCCTTTCTTAAAATCCCCTTGCCTAAGAATGAAATTGCCCTCAGCGTTTTCAGGAATGTATGGCAGAGGAGATTAATATCGTGTAGGTTCTCATCTGATCAGAAAAAAACTCAGAAGGCCATTCATTATTTCTGTCCCTTTTGAAAATCAAGATGAACTCTCTGTCATTTCTGACAGTTGCGTGCCTAACTGCTAAGGATCTACTGACGGAGACTAAACTACTTCAGTGAACTTCTTCAGTACTTCAGTAACTTGAACATTTTTCTTGATGTCTAACCCAGATCTTGCTGCAGCGTAATCCTCTTGCCACTATATTGACCAGAGACATGAGTAATCACTGTTCTTGTCTGCAGCAGAATACCATATTTGAAGACTCTTGTCATGTCCACCCATCTCCCTTTCCCCTGGAATTTCCTTCTCCAGCTTGAACAACTCTGGGCCAGCTTTCTCCCTTTCTCCTCCCCTTTGCTTGAGCAGTTAACACTTCTCCCTGCTCTCTTTGAAACTCTGCCTCAGTAGTGTTTTCCCACCAGTATTTTTGAAGAAAAATGCTGAAAGTGAAGACACATTTTCATCTTAAGACCCTGATGGAGTGGAAGGATGACTCTGAGTTTTACAAAGTGCTTTTGTTAACATGTCCTACTATATATATAGTGTTTGCTTTTGCTTAGTTATTCCATTGGTGATTTAAATCCTGTTATAGGTGATCTTCATCCAGGTCTTTTCCTGCACCTTATTGTTTCCTCCATCATGTTCTTGAGAAACAAAACTTGTGAGCATCTTGCCATGCTGGAGAGTTGACTCCAAGTGCAAATCTAACTTCCACGGCAGCTAATGTCCAAAGACTTACTAAATAAGTAGAAATCAATTGACTGCAAAATTGAATAGGTCACACAGCAGAAACACCTTAATCCCTGTATAATTTGCAATCTAATTGAAATTAAGTAAATGAAAACAATGCAGATGAGGTAAGCACAGTGTAACTACGTGTCTTGACTGTGCTATTAGCAAGTCTGTATCACAGCTCCTGCTTTCTTCCGGGTTTTTTTCTAAGCAAAGTAAATTGCATTTTTCAATTATCTGACCTTTTGGGAAAAAAATAAGCATGGGGAGCTGAATAGGCAGCTCACCATCAAGCTTTTATTTCATTTTCTTTCAATTCCTATGTGATGAGGCGTCTATTTAGAAGACTGACATCAATCATCCTTCCAAATAGATTCCCATGATTTGAATGCTCAGATCAGCCCAGTAGAGCAGTGCCTAACGATGATTACAAACCAGCACAGGTGGCTTTTCACCAGACACAAGCAGGGTTCAGATGCTTAAACCCAAAATTAAAATCTCAGGTTAATTTTTACTTTAAAATTTGTCTATTCCTGGCAGCCTTCAGCTTTAACATAAAGATTCTTAAGCTGTTCTGCTTTCTCCACATGTCCTGGCCTGAGCAGCTGTAATCCTGAGCCTAACTGGGACCCTAAAGCTGAGGAAAGCATTATGCAAGTCCCCAGAAGGTTCTGTTGAGCAGGCAGCCTTTTGGACTGTGACTGTGGGATCACTATCAAACACCCCTCCAGTATGGTTTATGTGCTTCATTTTTAAAGCACCACTCTCACAGCTGCGGAGCTTAACAGTTCTGATATGTCATTTATTTCTGTGCTTAGCTGGTAGGATTTATCTTCTGCACAGTTTGATAGCAGTGCTTGGCATTCTGGGTGGGCTGGAGAGCCTGCTTTGTGCTCTGCAAAACTTGCAGGGAGTCAGACTGGGCCACTCTGAGCACAATTCCATTTGTTCTGTCCGGGCTGTTTTGTGATTTCACTGCTCTCCACACCCACCTCATCTGCCTTAAAACAGCTCAGGTCTCACTTAAGGTACATTCAGTTGACAGATACAGTGTTATTCCAGGGATTTTGTGTAGTAGTGTCTGTGTGTCCAAAGCATTTAAATTTTCCCAAAAAGGAAATAATCCCACCAGGGATAATCAAATATGGGACATGTTCTGTATATGGGATATTAAATCAAACAGGATTTTTCAGACTGGAAAAGGGATGACTTTAGGGGGTATAGCAGAGATCTGCTCAGTTGTGAGTGACATGTAGAAACTGAATTTGGGATGTTTATTTTCTGTCTGTTCCAGTACAGAGCTGAATGATACCTGTAGAGGAGGGGAAAAGCCACAAAAAAGCCATAAAAAAAGAAACCCCACCCAACAACAAAAAGAACCTCAAATTCAACAAACAAATAACAAAAAAAAAAAAAAAAAAAGCCCCCATCTTCAAAGTCATATAATTAAGGCTCTGCTTAACTCTTCCCAGAATCTTAAGTCTTTCTTTGGTTTAAATTGTTGAACTCTTCCTAAGTTCCTAAGACCTTTTATTTTTTTATCCTATTTTCCTGGTATATCAGTTTATTATTGCCCATGTTCCATTTCTGGCATGATTTTAACTTCACTTCTCTGTTTGTCTCCAAAGTATGCGAAAAATTAATCTTAAACTTGATTTTTTCTTTTCCTAATAACACTTTTCTTTTTAGATTTAAACTGCTTGTGCTGATTTCCTATATTGTTTGTTCTGGACTTTGGGAGCAATGCCTTCCTCCATCCCCATTCCGCCCCTCAGAAACACCAACAGTGCTTTCATTTCTAATTCACCCACTGTGATTTATCCTATGAGAGGCTCTAAACCAAAATGCACAGTCAATGAACAAAACACCAGGCTGGCAGCTTGATGGATCAACTAAAGAAAGGAAATTTTAAAAAATTTGCTTTTGTTTCCTTTAGACATTGTGTGCAGAAGTGGAGTGCAGATTGCTGCAGTCAGGTGATGAGAATGCACACCAATGTCTGGGCATGGCTTTGGCAACCCCTAGATTTATTAGCTGGTTAGAAATAAAAGATGAAGACACAACTGCCTGTTGGTTCACTGAAAAGTTGTTCAAATGCTAATATAATGGAACTATTATTTCTAAGAAATTGGATTAAATGTGACATTATACTTCTACAGCCTCACTTTTCTGTCTGCAGTCTCACTGGAAAGAGTAATCTGTTGTAATAATATCAATCTTGGTAGATAATACCATCAAACTTTTAACCAATGGAACATTTCACTTAATAATGTGATGTGATTATGTGCATTTTAAATATTTTTTCTGTTTTTGTTGATTTGTACTTAAATTGTGATGTCTTGAAATAAAATCATTATCTTTCTGCTTTCCAGCAGTCTCTAAGTGTGAAACTGAAGTAATCAGATGGTTATCTGTTACTTGCTTACCTGGGATTCATAAAATTCTCCTTCTGCAAGGACCTCCTTCTTCTGCCAACATTAAGTTCTCCAGGTCAGCATTCATTTCTCCCAAGGATTTTACTCTTGTACCATTTGTACCATTTCGTCAGTGCAGATTATACTTGTACAAACCTGATTTTATCAGAACTTTTTTGATTGCAAAATAATACTGAGGAGATAGATATTGCAGGATTTCCAGTAATTACATTTATTGAGTTTATTGCAATTGATTTGCAGATAAATAGTCATGTGATGATCTAATATGTCCTCTAATATAATGCCAGTCCTTCCTAAGCCTCTGTTTATCTTGGGGGCTGCTGCAAGGGTGTAGCTGGGAGTGACAGAATTGAATCTCGATGGGGAAAGTTTCTAGATGCATATAGAATATAATAAAATGCATAATCAAATGTGAAAGTGACCTTTATGCCACTTTTTTTCTGTCTCATGTCCAACTTGTGTATTTTAGAGACTGTCTCTTGTCATATTTTCTACAGTAGCCAAATTTAGTGTTTTATTTAAATTCCGGTTATTCATTTAATGATTATCTGGGTGAATAGAGAAAGTTAAATGAGGAAAATAATGACCTGTGCAGTAGCTTTTTTTTGTTGGTTTTAGTACTGATCTAAGACAAATTCAGCAAAATCCAAGTATTTGCTCTGTACCAGGGGAGAGACAGTTGTGCTGCAATAGAAAATGTTTGTAGCAGCATCATAGTGGGTATAATTGGAAAAGCTCTTATCAGAAGTGAGCTGTATGTCTGGTATTATTTTAAATCTTTTCAGTCTGTTTGTTTCAATAGATTTTTGATGCTTGAAAATTTAACTGTAAGTAATTTTAAAAACTGCCTTTAAATTTCTTGCCTTTTAGTCACATTGAAATTTCCATTGTTCTGGTAATTTAGGTCAAAGTAAATAAAAGTTCCCAACTAGCTTTAACTGTGCTATTAATTTTTATATCTGTCAATAGTCCAGATGCACAGATCATTATCACTCAGCAACATCAGCAGGAGCAGAATCAAAAGGCAAGGCAGCATTTAACTAAGAAAATATCCCCACATTGCACATATGAAAGAGAGCCGAGGAGTTCTGCCAGCAATTAGAGTCCCAGTGAGAGTCCTGCTGTTGTTACTCTGCAGCCAAGACTTTGCTGAGCCTGACCTATGCACGGCATGGAGTTTTAAAATGCATAAATATGAATATAATGAAGTAACCCACCCAGGATTGGCTGTAGATAAGTTGGCTTTTCTTCTGAGATAAGATGTAATAACTGTGCTGTGCTTTCATGGGAAACTATTTGTGCCTGAGGAGATGAGCAGGGCAGAATGCACTCAAAAAGTATTTTCCACAGCCCAGGGCTTGGTAGCTTTTGGGGAAGGATGTGTCTGTCTTGGGAAGCTCTTTGGCACATTTTAGATGTCCAGTCAGAGTGAACAAAAGAGTTTGCATGTTTAAGTGTATTGTTTATTCCCCTGAATATGGGGCAGGAGAGGAGAAGGAGAATGGCAAACTGGGAGGATGGGGTGGGTGGTGGTTGTGCCCATTACCTGGATTCTCAAGAGGTTTTATTTCTATACTTCAATTATATAACACGTAGGAGAGGCCTTTCTGCATCACTCATGTATTCTTACCATCCCTAGGGAGTGTGGTTAACATACCTACTTTTCTATTATTAAAAAAAAAAAAACCCAAACCTTTTCCACTTTACAGTAATTTGAAGGACTGTTTTTATTTGCTCTCCTGCTTCATTTTTGCAGTGCACAGTGGATTATTCATGCTGGCTCTACATTTGACTCTAATTTATTGTTGATCTGAGTTTTCTGTGTGGATTGTGTGTAGAAAAGAGTTTAATTTTTAAAGAGATTTGTCACTCGCAGTGCCATGTTCAGCAGAGAAGCTGCCTTTGTCTTGGTGATTTTGTGCATACCAATATTTTATAAACACACTGACTGCTTCTTACTGGGTTTAATGGTTGCCAAAGTAAAACTTCAAATGTTATCAAAACAGCAAGAGAATTAAACTCCATTTGTGGGTTGTCTCAGGAGAGGACAGATGACACCAGAAAGCCTGGCTGACCTGTCACCAGCAGTGCTGAGCTAGGGACAGAGTCCTTGAGAAGAGGGAGGGCAGTGGCTGTGGGGGGAGCAGGAAGACCTGTTGGAAGAAGGTTTTAATACCTCCCACTCCACTTTAATACCTTCCTCACAAGCCCCAGAGATGCAGGTCTCTGGTGAAGTGGTCATGGCATGATTAAGCCATACCCTTAACATATTCCACAGGTTACAACTGAAAAAAGCTGTGACAGGAGCCAGAATAAAATTCAGACCAAGCACAACCTGGCATCCAGTGGCTCGATGTATCAAAAGATGCAAGAATTACTATAATTATTCAAAATTACAGTCACAACCAAAACCATGTCTTTTAGAGTAGAAATTATCCTGAAAGAATGCATGTGTGATGTCCTACATTTCTGGTGGGATGAGAGAGCCAAGAGTGAAGTACAGAGAATCAGCACCAGTGGATGGTGCAGGTGCTGATGGAGATAACGGGTAAAGACAGAAAAGGTCATATGTGGAGTTGATGAAAGTACCTCAGTATGGCCCCTGCTGTCATCAGCATCACAGACTCACAGAGCGGTTTGAGTTTGAAGGGACCTTAAAACTCACCCAGTGCCACCCCTGCCGTGGGCAGGGACACCTCCCACTGTCCCAGGCTGCTCCAAGCCCCAGTGTCCAGCCTGGCCTTGGACACTGCCAGGGGTCCAGGGGCAGCCACAGCTGCTCTGGGCACCCTGTGCCAGGGCCTCCCTACACTCCCAGGGAACAATTCCTGCCCAATATCCCATCCAGCCCTCCCCTCTGGCAGTGGGGAGCCATTTCCCCTTGTCCTGGCACTCCAGACCCTAATAAGGCCCTCTCCAGCTTTTTGTAGGTAGTAACAGTGTAGAATTAACTATCCTCCAGAGTAACACAATTTCAGCCAAGTAATGTGATTTGTTAAATGCATTATGTAGCTTTAAGATGTGTCTTATCCAGGCTGGAAAACATTCAAACATCAAGTTTTAGTATAATCACAAGCAAAATGTTGATATATCCTGTTAAGGCCCAAAGCAGATGAATGAGGAGGCCAGGTGGTCAATACAGCATCTGGAGCCATAAACCAGAGTGGAGGATATGAGAGCTTGGTTCAGACGAATCATGTTACTGCTTTCAGGTTTTGTATCTCTTGTTCTGTCTAAAATTGTTTTCTTCTACTTTCTTTTCCTCCACCCAAGACACCTTGTTTCGTAAATCATCCGTTTCAAACGGGTTGGAGAAATGCAAGATTGTAAGTCCAGGAAGACAAAAATTTGAAGGAAATAATAAACAGATAAAATAAAGATCTATATAATTTTGATAAACATCAAGGTTTTTAGTAAATAAAATAGCAGGTTTCCTCCTCCTGCTGCTCTAGTTGGGCTGTGTAATTCTTGTGCACTCAAAACAATTACAATATCTATACAGTCAATGTTTCCTTGTCTCTAAAGTGGGCATCACCTTTCTCTCAAGTAATTGAGGATGTAACAGCAGGTGTTACCTTTGCTTTATCTGCATTTAAATCTGCTTTTAGTTCTCTTCCTGAGAACACAAAGGGCTGGAGTTTTTTATTTCCAGCACTAAAAGCTAAAAGTACTTCTCCAAAATGCTCCACTATGACATTTTACCATATCATTTACTATTTACATTTTCCTGGGTGGCTCTAGTGGAAATTTGCTGTTTGTATGTTCAGTGTCCTCTCAGAGATTTGCTGAGATCTGCTTTGAAAACCAGAGATCTCAAATCTGCTGTAGGATTTGGGCTGTTTTAGCCTGGATCATTTGGACTTCCCTGTGTGTGTTCACTGCTCTATTTCTGCAGTGACACCACCCCCCTTCCCCCTGAGACAGTGACATCCAGTCAGGCCACAGCCACAATTTGCTCCTCTCTTCAGATTCATTCCTCCACTGGAGCAATAGATCTGGAGCCGCTCTGTGAGCACAAGGCCAGCAGAGCCCTGCATTTCCATCTCCCAGAGGCAGTGGCCCGAGGAGAAGCACAGCCAGCACAGGCATTTTATCAAGGCCACCAAAAACTGTGTTTTACTGAATTTATTTTGCGAAGGCAGGGTTTTTCCAGCTGGATGACAGCTGGGACACATCAGTAGGAGATAAGGTCTATCTTTTTCTTTCCCCACTGTCTGCTGGCAAAGATAGGATAGAGCTGTCCCTGCCAAGGGTACCAGGTTCATGGTGATGAAAGGAAGAACACCAGAACATCCTTAGAGCTTTGTGAGCTCACTCCTGCGCTTATTCTTGGTGTCCTTTGATGTCCCATGAATTCTCCTCAGAAGTCCTTCTCTGAGGTGAGGTAGAGGCTGTACGTGCAGTGACAAACTGAGGAGCTCTGGGGAACTGTGCTGGTTTGGCCAAAATCTAGTAATATAGCCCATGAGAGAAAACCAGGTTGCAACCACCCTTCCCCCCACAGGGTTCAGCAAAAAAAGGAAATTTTTCCTTGAAGGAAAGTGAAAGAGATAAAAACTATTTATTTTAACAAACACACAGGAAAAGGATAATGATGCTAAATAATGAATTAAAACCCCCGCTATAGAGAGAAACCTGGGAAGATTTCAGAGTCCTTCTGTAGGTGTGATCTCTCTCCTCCTCGGAGCTGGTCGGTGAGGGCGTGGGCCCGCCCCCGGGCCTCGGGGAGAAAATTCTCCTGATGTGTTCTGATGTTGTTGAAACAGTTCAGAAGAGAAGAAGGGTAAAAAATCAAAGTCCCAGGAAACAAAATTCAGCTCTCTGTCTCACGCCAAGAGTGAAAAAAAAACCAGCTGGCTGAAGAAAAAGCAAGCAGGGTGCTCCCTTCGTGCCTTCCGCAGTCAGAAAAAACACTGAGGAGTGTAATCTCTGTGTCCTTGAGAAGCTGCTTTGGAAAGTTCATCTGGGTTTTTTTTTTTCAAGCTCAGTTTAAAGGCACAGAAAAGGCACAATATTACTTTTTGGGCATAGAGCATGATAGGGGATACACATGATAGGGTCACCCCAAGACAGGAACATTCCCAGGCACTGTCACTTTGATGCCTGGTGTGGCCACCTGAGACACAGAGACTAGACAAAATAAGAGAATAAAAGTAGGTATTTATTTGAAAGGCCTTCAGAGGTCCACCCTGGGCAGTCCAAAGACTACACCCAAGCTGGACCCCGGGTCACGGGTTCTTCACACTTTTATAAGTTTGGTTCATTTGCATATCAGGGTTAATTCTCCAATTATAACCTCAGTTAATGATGTAACTACCCCAAGTTTGCCCTCCTCTTCAGAGGCTTTAGTTTACACATTTTGGGGCCTGGTGTCCTTGATGTGGAAACCTAGAGAGGTTTGTTATGCCTAACCAGCATGAGAGAACAGCAGCTAACAGGCCACAGGAAACTTCAGAGTTACACACTAGGCAGTACAGGATCTGAAAAATATAAATTTAAAACCTAAGGCATCAGTCCCTCCCTTTAGAGGCTTGACAAAGCCTCTCCCTTGTCAAGAGTCTATTCTAAATATTCTAAATATCTGCTAATAATATGTGTCTAACAGCAGTATACATCTAAAAATATTATATATAAACAAGAATTATAATTACAACTATTATGGACAATTCTTTAATCCAGGGCCAGTTTGGTGACCATGAAATCAGGGTAGAAGACATAATCAGAGCTCAGTGTGTTATCTCTGAATGCTATCTAATGTGAGATCTGAGTTAGTTCTCAAATTGTAAAAAAATTTTGCTGATCTTTCCATTCTGATTTACATTATCAATTGTTAGTTCTGTATCCAAATGGATGTCTTTGGCATCAACTTGATCTCCAAACCTGTGAAACTGCTCGCATGGTCACGGTCCCCGTGTGACAGCACCAGCAGCAGCACGGTGCGGCGGGGCACAGGGCTGTGGAGCAGAGCATCTTCTCCTGGATTCCCAGTGTTTAGAGTCCCGCTGTTTGAAGATTGAAGTTTGACATTCTCTGTCTGCAAAGGCTGGAGTGTTAAATATTCTAGTTCTGCACATCCTCATTTCCAAGATGCCCAGCACCTGGAATCTCTGCGTTCCTCACCTCAGTAACACACCATGCCCTGGCACACCAGGATTAGCGAGACATCTGCCTATTTTATGCCAGTACAAAGGTTTTAAATTAAACTCAAATATCTGGAGTGAGTTTTAGAAACACTTGCTTTTTTTCCTAAAATTTTTGACAGGTAAATCGACCTTCTGTAGCTCTAAACATGGTGTCAAATATTTAAATCTAACAAAAAAAGGAACAAGAATGTTGCTTCTTGAGTAGGATTTGTCTCAGGGAATTACTAAGCTGTGAACCAAACCCCAAACAGGGGGTCGCCTGTCTCTTTTATGCTTTCCCACTAGGCAAGTGTTAGAAGATAAAATGGGAATATGGCAATAAATCTCTTTTATCTGCTGATAGAAGAATTTGTAGGTAGGTAAAAAGACACACTTTAAATAGCATCTTGGATAGATTTGTGTCAAAGAGGATACAATGTGCATGCATATTAATTTTAATTTGGAAAATGTCTTGTCTTTAAATGAAATAAGGAAAATTTGCCTTTTTATATAATAGGAATAGTTTTGGCGTGTCCTGGCTGTATCAGGTGTCATGTCAGGAGATAAAAAAAATCTTACATAATGCTCTGAAAGGGCAGAAATATTAATATTGTGATACTTTGTACTTAGCTCTTGAGCACTTTACTATTAGTCTGATTGGTTATATTAAATAGCTCTGAATGAGAAAGCTCAAACTCAAAGAACAAATATACAGGAGCCTTCTGAAATGTGTGTTCTGTCAGAGCCATGTTGGCAGGAATGGAAGTCAGAAAGATATTACAGCTCTTTTTATTTGATGCCTTTACAAGACAATGTGGTAAGTATGAAAGTTCCTGTTGACTTTTTGTGGTTCATTATTTCCAAGACTAGGAGGATTAAATAAAAAGGTGAAGTGCGTATAATACTAGAGAGAGTAGAAGAGGACATGACAACTAGCAGATAAAAAATAAGGGCAATATTGTTGCAGTAATTTCTCTTTTTACTGCTTGGAGTAATGAACTTCATAATTTGGTATTTGCTTTTAGTACAACAGGAATGGCTTCTCAACGTCTGTGCCCAGTTTTGCCTGTGCAGAGATGTACAGGTCATTTCAAGGCACTCACGTTGCCTGTCTTCTTACCCACTTTGCTTATGCAAATACAGGAGCGGTTCACATATTCCAGTTGCCTTTTTGTCTAAATTTATGTCTTGATCATAGTTCTGTCTGAAGGACAAAATTTCTCTCTTAAATGTGCACATCGAAGCTCAGCTCTAATAAGCAGCTCTCACTTTGAGAGGATCCCCTGGTGAGATCAATGGGACGGGAGCATGCGGGGCAAGAGGAGTTATTAGAGGTGAGCTTTGCTCTGTGGATTTCAGAGGACATCTCTGTCCTAGGGATGAATTATTTATTTATGCATTTATTTATTTTGAAGTGTAAGCCATACCTTTACATGCAGCTTCTAGATGTGATGCTAGTGCTCGGTGTAAGGTTTTAAAGTGTAAGGTGCAAGGTCTTTTATCCTTCCGATGTGAAAGAAGTAATGTCACGCAGGAAGGTGGCACAGCTTAAATGGTAGGAAAAAATGTATAGAATGGGCTGGGTTGGAAGGGACCTTAAAGATCATCTCATTCCAAACCTCTGCCATGGGCAGGGACACCTTCCACTGTCCCACGCTGCTCCAAGCCCCAATGTCCAGCCTGGCCTTGGACACTGCCAGGGGTCCAGGGGCAGCCACAGCTGCTCTGGGCACCCTCTGCCAGGGCCTGCCCACCCTTATAGGGAACAATTCCTGCCCAAGATCCCATCCAGCCCTGCCCTCTGGCACTGGGAAGCCATTCCCTGTGTCCTGTCCCTCCAGCCCTTGTCAATTGTCTCTCTCCATCTTTCCTGCAGCTCCTTCAGGCCCTGCAAGGCCACACTGAGGTCACCCCAGAGCTTCTCCTCTCCAGGCTGAACAATCCCAGCTCTCCCAGCCTTTCCTCCCAGCAGAGCTGCTCCATCCCTCTGATCATCCTGGTGCCTTCTCTGGGCTCTCTGCAGCAGCTCCAGGTGGAGTCTCTATAGAATTGCAGTCTCTTTTAAGCAGATACTGAGGAATTTTGAAATCCTTCCCAGAGATCACAAAGGACAGTGTTTTTGTGTTCTTTATTAGTACAAAAACATCACTGTAAACCCCATTCTCTACAGTAATTTTATATATGTTGAAAACTTAATGGAATCTATGTGGATTTATTATTTCAGGGGCTTCAGGTGCTATTACCTGCCTATATGATATGTTCTATTGCTTAATTAGCTGACAGGTGATAATTACCAAGCAGGCTCTCTTACTTGCTGCACTAAAGCTGTGCTGGTACAACTTGCTGTACAGTTGGATTAGTGGGAATTCTGTGCTAACAACATGAATGGGACTGAAAAAAGAACACTTTTGAACGGCACAGACATCATTAATCTTACTAATTAGTAATTGATGTCAAGTATATCTTTAAAAAATATATAAAAATGTGCTTTCTTGGGACCTGGACCTCTATTTAGTACTGGACAAATGCTTCAACTAATTTTCGCTTTGAGTTGTTTTTCTTTTCTCTTTATATTATTTTGTTCTTTCAATCTAAATATTTTAACTTTCTTTCTCAAGGCTGTATGAGGTCCACAGGAGGAAGTCTATAGCTTTCATCTTGATTTATGGAGCCGATGATAAAAGTTTAGTCTCACAGCTTGTCGCCCATTTCTCTGCTAGATTGCTGCCTACAGCATATGTTCAAAGACAGGTTGCCCATAGTCGAATGTAGCTTTATTTCAGTAAACATAGCCTACAGTGGAAACATATTGAATTTAGGCTAAACTTGCAAAGAGATTGAAAGAAAAACACCGTGTGTGGTGTTGGGTTGCAATTAAGCCTGTTCTAACTTTTATGAGTCTTTGTGGCTGTGCCGGAGGGGCAGAGAGGATGGGATGGAGTTGATGGGCTTCACCCCTGCTTTGGGTGTCTGCAGTAGCCACGGTTTGGGGCTCAGGATGTGCAGAAACAAGATATTGTTACAGGTCTGGTATGAATGCATCTTCTTGTGAATCAATTTTCTGTGTCTCAGGAAGCTGTCTCGCTCAGATATCACAAAGAATTATTTCTGTGCAAGGTTTTCATGCTGTAGAGGAGAAACAATTGGAACTGCAGGTGAGCAAGAGGAGAGTTATTCATCCCCAGGTGAGGAAGAACACTGCTCCTTCATGCTTCCTCAGAAAAGCAGTAAACAACATAATGGAGTCATCACTTTGAAATACCCTTCACTGTTACATAGATTCTTAAATATTTTTATATATTAACCCCCCATTTTTTATATATAGCAATTATGTACACACATATATGTACACATTTTTTTAATACAGGGACTATATATGCCTGTATGTTAATTAACAGCAAAGGAACTTGTTACTTTTATTGATCAGCGTCTTCAACATTAATTAGCTTAATATTAATTAAAATAAAATAAAATGATACAGTTAAATGTTAGCGATTGCTTACTGTAGGAGGATGTTCTCAGCTTTACCCAAGGAGGATGTGTGGTTATTTTTTGTTGGAATAAAAATTCACTGTTACTAAAATACAGCATCACCTCACCAAACAAAGACGTGTTTAATTAAACCAACACATCTGCTTAAGGATCATTCATTCCTGGTATTCTCTGAATTTGTTGTCTGGGATTGCTCCAGTAATGCTCTGCCACAGCAGGAAGGTGATTGTGGAGCCCTGTCCATGGGCTGGAGCACACTCCTGTCAAAACTATTGCACTGCAGAAATCCAAAACTACAGAACTCTTTCAGTGTTAAATATTGGCAGTGAAGGGACAATTTTTGTTTTTTCTTTCTGTTGCTGAGCTTGGGCTGTACAAAGTCCATACAAAGCTGTTTCTATCACTAGTGATGAAAGTATCTACCACTGACTGAAGGGACTGACAGCAAACAGATTTGCACTAAAAGAGAAGAAATATTCAGCTTAAATGCATCAGATTGAAGGGAAATTTTTGTTTCTCAAGCTATTTGAAGCAGAATAAAGTACAGAAGTATGTGGTGGATGGTGGAGCATTGATATCCTCATCCATAACCTGCCTGTCGCACACCCCTGGTAGAGGCCAGATTGGCTGTTCTGGGAAACTTCAGATTAATGGATCCCTTCTGCTGTCAGACTCGCTGGAGTGGCAGATTAAGATTCTATATTTGGTGCCTAATTTCTAAATTAGCAGCTTCCATCAGCCCGTGTTTACTGCTGTCACACGGGAACACGCTGGGATGTGCACGGGCTCGCTGAGTGACACGTAATTAGAGAGAGCTGGGGCTGTGCCCTTGCTCTTGCTAAATGAGATGGTGGCAGCTCTTCTCCCTGAATGTACTGGTGAGGGTTTTTGGGGTATATTTAGTTGGCACATTCTTTAATCGATAAAAAACTGGGAGGTTTTTCCTATCACCGCCTGGTAATTGCTCAAAACTAAAAGAGGCTTTTTCCGTAGTTTAATAATTTTGTTTTCCTGAATCTTTTGTGCTGCTCAAGTTGCTGTTAAATGGGTAGGCTTGCCTCAGATGTTGTCGTTTAAATACAGATTCACTTATTAAAAAGTAGAGAAAAATAGTTTTCTCAGCCCATATGAAAAAATATTTCAGTCCTCATAAAGTTAAAATATATCTGTGACTGGAGGTTCAAGAACAATAGTGAAATTCCAGGAAAAGTTCTGACAACTGCATGAAAGTGGACTGAATGATGTAAATTTGCTTTTTGAAGTTATGTCCATTATAGATACACTCTCAGCTCTCAAGGCAGTGAGCTTGGGTAGACTCCCCATTCCTAAAATTAGCCTTTCTAAAACCTGACATTCTGCAGATAAATTGAAAACAACACACCAGACTTTTTTCTAAGGTCTTAAAGGATGCTAAGCTTTTTGGGAAAAGTCTCATCTCACCCGGGAAGTAACTATCTTGGAGAATGAAAGGTGAAAATGGGGCTCCAAAACTTACAAATAGTTAATTTTTTTCAGTGAGGAAGGGTTTCTAAAAGAAACTCTTTGTAAAAAGGAGGGCATGCTGCATATAGAGGGAGAAGTCAGGACTGACCAAGGTCAGGAGACTTTTGTTCACTTTTTTGTGTAGTAACTTAATGAAAAAGAGTAGTTGACACTCAGCACATAGCCAGGATTCACAGCTTGTCCATGGGTAGTGGTAACTCATTTTCAGGTTTAGAACAGAAAGCATTAAAGGGTATCAGGTGCCAGCACTCAGTGTTTTTGGTGTGTCTCCAGGCTGTGCTAATTAACCCCAGTTAATCCAGACCAGATCAGGTGCCACTTAATATAAGACAGAATCAGAGAGGTTTTAAAAAGGTCATGGATGTCTCGTAGAGATGCTGGAGTTAGTGATGGTTTAGGAATGCCATATAATTTTATGAATTTAAAAACATAGCTTTATCTTCCTAGAGGAATCTTAATATCAAGGTACTAATTTGATTTAAATTTTTCCTACTACACCTCTGCCTGGGTCATGAAGGAGCATTTCTGTTTCTTAAATGTGTATATAAAGTAGTTAAGCCTTTTAACAACCTTCTATATGTTCAAATATTAATTACACATGGAAATACTATCACAGATGAGACAGAATTATTTTTAACTTCCACATATTTTATTTCTTAGTCTGCTTTTATGCTTACCAGGAAGGGCATTCAGTATAAGCAGGTGACTTTATTCAAACTGCAGGTTTTTAAAGAAGGGCCTTCCCATCTTGTAAAGGATTCGTGCTCACTCCCTTGGATTTCTTTAGATATATTTGCTGAACTGCTCAGGAAGTCTTTGATTTCCTGACACTTCACGTTACTTCAGTGTGTTTGCCAAAAATATTCTTTGTCAGAGAGGCTGCAAAGCTTTTTTCTGCCTCTTGAAGCTGCATGGCACAGAGATGCCTACAGTGAGAAAATGGAATAAAGAAATTGGTGTAAATGTAATCACTCTCAGTCATCTGGTACAACAACTCGAAAACATTTTTCATCAAGCAGTGGAACGAGAGTGGTTCATTCTGAGCAAGATGGTAAACATTAGGTTTTGATTAAAACATGTTGAATCTGTACTATGGAGTTCCTTAAACTCCAACCAGAGCTGATGTTTCAAGCACTCCTGAGAGGGTGAATTATTTCAGACTGGGGTGACTCCCTGAGCCCTGTGTAGGGAAGTTATGCCAACACGTGTTTGGCAGTGTCCGTGGGGCTCTTTCAATCCCAGCAGTGCACTATTATCTCCAGATAACAGGAGATCTGCAGGCAATATTTTAGTCCTGGGAATGCTGACACATCCAGGTTGCATTTTCCTTTCCTCTGGTACAGACTTCTTACCTGTAACGTCCAGAATTATAGGCACAGAACAGCACTAGAATAAATCATAGTGATTTCATTCCACTCTTATAAATTGTTGCCTAAATTGTCAACACCTCTTCAGTATTAGTGTTAAGTAAACTGGCTTTTATAAAATATGAGCCACTCCATCATTTATCTTAAGCCCCAATCTATCTTCTTGTTGTTTTTAAAGGCAAGATATAACAGTAAGTGAAAGCAAGAATTGCTTCCTTGAGGAAATTTTACTATGATCAAAGCAACCTGACTATTTAGGAGTGAAAGCAATGCCTGGCCTAATGAAATCTAAAAGAAATTAGATAAATAGATGAAATGGAGGATTCCAAACAAATTGTAGAGTAGTTCTGGAGAGGGAATGCAAATTACTGAGCCTTCAGGTAGAATGTGGAGAGGATAATAGTGTGAGTAAATGATATTGGGACCATATTTTGTTGAAGAAGGTGGAGGCAACTGTGGATGTGGCTTTGGGATAGCTGGACACTTGATTATGTTAAATTGCTTTTGGGGTGATATGACTGAAGTGTGATGACAGAAGAGACTAAATCAAATGAGAAGCAAGGAGTAGAGTGATGCTCAAAGGTGGAAGCAGGAAGATTGGACTTTAATAAAAAATCTAACTTTTCACAGAAATTATATTTTAAAAAAATATATCTTAATAAACAGAAGATTACTATGCAATCAGTAGAGCCTAGTTCAAATGTCATTCTCCTATCTTCAGGCCTGGCATAGGAATAAACATGAAGTGGGCCAGACTGAAGTGTCTGCTAGTTCCAGATGCAATTTGAACTTAAAATAACTCCAATTCTAGTTTAGAAGTCATAGGTGTCAAGAGATTTGCTGCTGATCAGTTTAACAGCCTTTGTACTTGTAATATCTCATTTCTGAGAGGCCTGGTTTTTATATTCTGCTCACAATCTCAGCATTACGCTGTTTGCCAGATTTGGGGCTGGGAAATCATCTTCCCAGATGAGATTGATGGGTTAATGGACCATTTATAAGGGTTGTTTAAGCATAATTGCACTGTTTGATTTGTGCAAAACTTGTCAGTAAAAATGTTTCAAAATAGAGGGACGACTCTTCTTGTTTATCTCCCAGTCCGTGAGGACAGAAATCAGTGTTTTCATTTAGGGATGGCTAATTATTTTCTTTGCTCCTCCTCTCTAGGAAGCCTTGCTTGCTGTGTGGAGAGGCAGAGAAAGGTAAGAAAGATATTTTCTTAATTCCTGTCTATGTGACCATATGTGTGTGGGGGAGAAACACAGCTTTCCTCAAAATGCTCCTTGCAAGGAGCTTTGAAACAATATGCCACTGATCAGAACCTCTTGCAGGTAAGCACTGGGGCATTCCAGGGTGTGACATGGATGCAGATGTAGCTGAATAAGTGCCAAATTGCTCTGCACATATTCAGCCAAGGCCAGGAACAGCCGTGGGTTTGCCTGTTTTACACAACCTTCAGTTTAACCTTAGACTCTCCACCCCACAAACCTGGGTGGGAAACTACTCTGTTTCGAATACACTTCAAGTACTGCAGTAAGGTTTTGTGACAGAAGAAACCATCAAGTCTTAGGTTGGCTTAAAAGTCCCCCTTTTTTTCCTCTCAGTCTTCTTCAGAGGAAGGTGAGAACAGGTTTACAGATCTGACACTGACATCTGTATAGCACTCACTCTTTTTTGCCTGATGTGATGGCCAGCAAGATAGGCATGCTGGTGAAATTATGTGTTCATCTTTTAAGCCTAAATTGTTTAATCCTCATGTGATGGTACCGAGACAAACACTGTCTGCTTATTTTTTTGTAGCTCTCCATCTCTGTCTATATCCATCTGTTGTATTCTCTCCTCAGGCAGATGCCCAAATTAATATCAGGGAAGCAAATATAATAGACTTAGGGTCAAATGCCATTTATGCTCCATGGTAGATGTGTCACCATATATAGCAAAGCATCTTCTATAAAATTTACATCATTTTTCTGCTACATGACTGTCTTGAAATGTCTGGCTTCTAAACACCTACACTTAGGGCCACAAGTCATAGAGCACTTCATTAGGAAACCACTGGAAAGTTGGAGAGACTCCTAATTTAAATCAGTTCCAAAGAAAGCTCTCAGTGGCATTTTCAGTGTCCATCTGCAACCTTGCCTTCTGTGAGAGGATTTCTGTTTTGCTCAATCCAGCTACTCCTCAGACTTAATCTGGTCCTCAAAATTCACTAAGTAAAGCTGGGATTTAGGAAGAGATAATTCTGTGAAGCACAGACAGGAAAGCTGCAGTATAGATGTGGGCAGTTAGCTGAGATCATTACTGATATTCTAATTTGTGGTGTCAAATATAAATATAAATATAAATATAAATATATTTGCATCTAGTGAATGTAAACTCTTAAGTTTTGTTCTGTAACCTTAGGTACCCATCCCCATCACCCAGAGGTTCTGCCTGTGCAGTGTGTTTATTTTATTTTTGTGATAATATTTTGGTTTGGTTGGAGCAGGTTGGTAAACAACTGAGCTGTGATAATTATTTCAGTAGTTTGTTTGGTTTTATTTCCTCTTTGGGATAGCTTGTGTAACTGTGTTTGTACTGCCTGTTCCTCAGGCAAATGATTTGGAACTTCTACAGAACTTTGAATTAAGTTTTTGTATATTCGACTCCTCACATTTCTATATTTTTTCCCCTACTGCTTCTTTCCACTCCTTCGTGTTTTTGTTAGTAGAAATTATTTACAATTGCTCTTTGCTGTTAAGAGAAAGGATATGCCATTGAAATGCATCATTACGAGAATTTTATTTCATGTACATGGACTTTAGAACAGATTTTTGTTCTCAGAAACCTTAACACCTCTCTCAGCCCCCTTCTTGTCCCAAGTGTGTGCTATACTTTCATTAAGATACAGCACAGTTATGTTGAATTCTGCATTGGTATTTTTAGTCTTAGAGGTCACCTCAGTCAGTGCTGTCTGAGGGGGGAGAGTCAGTTTATTCAAAATGCATTGTTTCTGCTTTTGGCTAATTCTGTGAATACAGGGAAATGTTTTCACTCAAGCAGGGAACATGACCTAAAAGGAACGAAAACAAATGCCCAGTTTTATCATCTTTGGTTCTTTGTTGAGACGGACTCAGCTCTGCCACAGCTGGTGCAAGGGCCAGTGAGTTTGTCCCCATTTTGTGTTTTACTGAGGGAACAAATGCAAAACAGGATTTTTCTGGACCAACTCTTGCTGTTGCCATTTCTCTAAGTGCAGTTTGGAATGTGGTTTAAAGGAAAACAGGTTATATTCTATTTTCGCTTGTTCTACTTTTAATAATTGTTACTCCTCCAAATTTTAGCACATTCCTTTGTCATCCCACATGCGCATGGCAGTGATGAGAGGCACTTCCTCCAGTGCTAGTCTGTTCTTTTAACAATCCGCATGAGTGACACAGATTAATAAAATGTGACATTTCAGGATCCAGAGTAAAATATGAAATAAAAAATGACTGTTTGAGGAAAAATTAGTCATATGCAGAGGGACCTATTAAAGTTGCCTCACATATCAAGCCTTTGTTCTGAGCATGTGTGACTGGAAGTGCAAAGCTAGGCTGTCAGGATTTGTTTAGCTAATGATTCTAACTCGTTAAAATTTTAACCATGGCTCCTTTTGTTGTGCTTCAAAGGATTCATAATGTTCTTTATATTAATTTATCCTATATTCTTGAAAGTATAACAGTTTTAGTTATTATTTGGGTATTGATTTGACTGCTTGGCAAGTACTGTTTATATGCAATTTTGATTTTGAATATGGGGTTCAGTGTAAAAAAGAATCTGCATAAAATTCATAGCTCATAGAAAAGTGCTTTTTTGTTATCCACTAAGACACGAGATACAAATCAAGTGTGAGAAGAGCTTGAAGCTAGACTGTAAGATGAGAATGCTAAAACATATCACAATTCATACTGCCAGAGATATGCACATTTAAAATCCTTGGCCATGTATAATAATAGACTGAAACACAAATAGGATGCTCGAACATCAAACTTTAAGAACACTTTTGTTTTGAAGAGAAGAGAGGAACTTGAAAACAGTCATAAAAGTGCAATGTGGGAAGGAGCTCATACTGAGTTTTCAGCATGGCACTACCAGGCCTGTTATCTTTATCTGTCTCTGTGTGGTGAGCAATAATAAGAAAGGATTTCACTTTCTGTGTTAAGCTGCTGGGTAACCATCTGGTTACAGAAATGCATAACGTTTTTGGATTATGTTTGGCATAGCCCTGTTCTCCCATCAGTCCCTGCCCACACTACAGACATTTTGCTCCCTGAGCTGGTTGCAGGGCCCAGGAGAATGAATGGAGATGATGCTGTGGGTTTCAATAGCTAATTTTCATAATTAATTTTTCTTGCACAAACATTCAAAGCACAGAACCTGCTTCTCCCAGTATGCAGAGGAAGGTGGGGTCCAAATTCCAGGGTCAAGAGAGATGTTTCTAAATAGATACATCCAAATGCAGTTGTTTGCCTGTGCGCACCCCCGTGGTCATCAGAAAAAAAGATGAAACATCCATGGCTTTAAAAATGCTTTGGAAAGATGGGTTCAAACCAAAACCAGAGATAGGGAACAGTTGTATAAGGTGGGTCTCAGTAAAGCAAAGAACTGAACTTTCTCTTCTCACCTAGAAAGATCTGGCTGATCAGGAACACCTACTCTCACAGGGAATAGCATTTCTCTTCCATCTGCGTCTGGTGGGGTTGATCTCCTGAAGACATCCACAAGGAAAGAAACAGCCTTACCCTCCTGTTAATACACACATTAGACTGTGTTAATAATTGCATTTTTACACCACACTGATTGGCTCATGCAGATTCCATTTGTATTAACTGCACAGAAAAAAAGTGTCTGTATGAGTGTGTGAATCTGTGCAATTCAGCTGGTTTAAAAGGTGTGTGAATCCTAAAGCACACATGTATGCATTCAGTACATGCTTTGTAATTACTTTCTGGTATAATGAAGAAAGAAACTACAAGGGGAATCACACTCTAAGCAATGCCAAGGACTTTGTCATATTTTTTTTTTGATACTATGTACAGCATAGTACAACACTGATTGTGTCCCAGGCTATGTAATCTTTAGAAACCCCAGCGTATTACCAGAGCCAGAGATTGGTTGGCAGTGTCAGACAGTGACCTTTTGGACCAATCCTTCCATCCTTTATGCAGTGACAAGTTTGTTTGTCCCTCTTCCCATGTGAAGCTTGGGACTGTGCTCCCTTTCTGCCTCCTCCTAGCAGAGGGTTTGTCATGGCAGTTGCAAATGAGCATATGGAGGCAGCAGCATTCTGGGCAGCATAAGCCCCAGCATCAGAACCAGCCACATCAGCAGGCTAGATGAAGGATGCTTCCTTGTTGATAAATATCATGTAAAGTGTTCTATCTGCATGAAAATGCGTGTAGTTTTCTGTGCAGAACCAAGGGGATTCCGGACTCTCTGCCCAGACTGGCAAAGCACACTCAGCTGTGTGGATGGCCTGAGATGCCCGTGTGCTATGGCATATTTTTGGATTTCTTTTGGATTGATATCATGCTTCAGTGCACCCATCTGTCTGTGTACTAGGTGCAAGTTTCAAAGGAAAATAAGTGATATACAATCAATTAAAAATGCAGGCAAAATTTAGGACTTCAGCAAATTTCAGTAAATCTTGAAAAGTAAGGCGTTGCCAGATTGAAATGCTCAACAGGTTCATGCAGTTTTCCAAGTTAATGAAATCCATTTCATAAATGTAATTAATACAAACCTGAGAGGCTGAATGAATAACGCTTCCAGCCCTCCTTGTTCAAAGAGATCAGCAAAACACAAGAGAGAGGCAAAAGGCATTTTTGTGTCATAACAGCCTGGGATGGAGTTGTGAGATAACTGCAGTGATTTCCCAGAGACTACACAAATAATTTCAAAGTAGTTTGGCAGGTCTGCAGTTTGCAGAGCAAAGTTATGTCTGTATTTTACCAGACACATTTTAACCTACCCTGCAAGCTCTGCTTCAAAAGTCAAGCCCCCAGCTCTCCTAAAGCTGTGTCTTCAAATCCATTCAGAGCAGTGGATTCATTGCCTGTGTCGGGCTTGGCAATGCAAGCTATTAGCCTAGAAGTTACTCAGTGAAATCAAAAAGCAAAAAGCCTATAAGAAACTTAACCCATCCAGTTTAGCAGTCACTAAACCAGCTAACAAATAGAGACGATTTAAATTGCTTCACAATGCCAGCTGCTTGCAGAATACCTGCCATCCTCTTGAGAGGTTAAAAATAATCTATTTGCAGCTCTAAGGTTGAAGAATGCAATGAATTTAGCAAGCTCAAGCCTCACTGCACTTGTCTTTCATGCTACCAAATGTGTCCTTTTAAGATATTATACTGCTTCATAGCTGATTGAATAAAGAATTTAAGAAGATATCTTCTCCCAGTATATCTGTTCTTAAGTCTCTTATCGTTTCTTAATGTTGGAACACATGCGTGCCAAAATCCATGGGGCAGTTGGAAAATATTTATACAAAATGTCATGGCTGATGCTTTTAAAGCTTTGTTTGAATATCTAAGGAAGACTCGGGTTTCATACTTTACAAAAAACCAGTGTTTATCCACAGACAGATACTCTATAGCACCACATGCCCTTTCCGAAGCAGTGGCTAATGACACAAAAAGGGTCAGTAAATTGCAACTTTAGAGCAATAGATTGACAATGACCAGATTTGTCATTATAGATCCATTACAATTGAACAAATTAGAGTTTAAATTATTTTGCCCCAGGGAACCTGCAGGTGATGTTTTGTGAGAGGCTGAAGGACCTGAGGTTTTATTGAAGCAGTATGATGGTGGTGGTGGTGCATTCAGCCAAATTTCAGTGTGTGTGTGCTCACAAAGGTGCTGATGGATATTTACACCTGCACATCCAGGTATGAATGTTGCAGATGTACCAAGCATTTGTAAAATTTTTGTGCTCTAAATAATTAAGTGTGTTTGGAGGCATTTGAGACAAAAACTGCCTTGGGATATCAGTAGGTCATACATCCAGTGAGAATCGGCTTCTCCATTAATGAGCACTGGCATGGAATCAATACAGTGTGAGTTATGCTGTCAGCCTGCTCATTTCAGCTTCATAAAAATGTGGAAGAAATATCCAAATTTCACAATGGTTTATCCGAAGCAGAAAGAATCTCAGTGGCTTATTTTGCATAGGGAATTGCTGCAAGACTGAGAGCAACAAAGCTCAGGGCCTTGGACAGTTCTGGGTGCACAGCGGTTTGCGTACAGGAGTCAATAAACATTATAGTTTTCCTTGTTTCTCATCACAGTATTTTTTTCTGGGTGGATGTTGTGGGCCAAGGTTAATGCTAAGAGCCCATATCAAGCTCGCAAAATTCACTGAAACTCTGTAAACCACTGACTGAGATAAGATCATGCAGATGTTGGGGAGCTTTAAAGCACTGATAAAGTTATTGCTCAAGAGTAGTGAAGAGAAAGCTAAATTAAATTCTTTAAAATAGATGTGTCTGAAGTTGTAAAATCTCACACAAAATCAGCTTTAATGTACTTCAGAATATACCTGTGTTCCTGTTAGTTCAAGTGCGTGCAAAATGCTCCTGGTCAGATCAAAAGCCTTCAGCATCAGTATCTGTTGGGCTCTTTTCCACTTATAAAGTGTCTTCTGCAGCAAACTGACCTTTCTCTGAACAGGTCAACATCTTCCAGGGCCCAGAGACCACTGCCTGACCTATGTTACAATGATGAATTTCTCGAGTGCTTCGCTGATATCAGTGCATCTTCTCCGTTATATTCTGGTGTGAGAGCAGGAGTTTCACTGGGAGCTGCCTTCAAGTACCCTCGTGATCAGTTTAAAAACTTTAAATCCGTTTCTTGCAGGGGTAATTAATTAAACAAAGACTCGAAATCTAGTCCCTGAACTCTGCCAGGAGCAGTGAATGAGCAGGTCGGAGGAGACGGAATTGTAGGTGAGGAAATCTGCTAATGTTTAACCTTGGAGACTGCAATTTGTGTTCGTGTTGGAGAGGGGTGTCTGCAGAGACACTGACAACGGGATTTTGCTCCACTCTGAGACTGCCTATGGATAAACAGAGTCTACCTCATTTCTTTGCTACCTATTTTATCACCTCTGCAAGCAGTGAAACTGAAATGGATATTCTGGTTTTGAAAATGAAAAATAAAATTAGTTTGCTTTGAACTAAGAATGGATATTACAGACAGACTCCATCAGAGATGATCAGCGCAAAGCTGATGTTACTTGTTACTTGACAATTTTTCTGTCATTGAAATTAAAGAAATTTAGCCCGCTTTCAAACAAAGCTGTGTCTAATTCTCTAGAAGTGCACTTGTCTGCCTTGGGGGGCCTTCAGAAATGTCTATTTGTGATAAACCACTTCAAGCAGAAAGTTTTAAGCCATGCAGAATGCTAGCAACTATAAAGAAAAAACGTGTCTGTTTAATTCAGATCATTTTCCAATTTATGTAAATGAAAGACTTGCAATTTTTTTTCTTTTGCCCAATTTTTTAATTTTCAGTGTTTTGTTACATCAAAACAGGCAAACAAAATTGGATGTATTTACTGGGATGTATGTTTAGCACCAAACTCAGGGCAATGTGTACAGTCTCACAAAACATCTTTGGGGTTGGCTTTACATGACACTGCTGTCAGTAAGTGGGTGAATTCAGTCCAGATTCAGCATTAGAGTTATACATTATTTCACATCCATTTGGGATGTGTTTTTTGTGTTGATTTGAACCTCGATTCCTGATTTGAGAGCGTTGAGAAGTGGTGGCTGTGTGGGAGTTATAAATTCCACCGGTGCTGGTGTCACTGCGTTCAGCAAGCAAGTAATGATTCCACGTGAATCCCACCTCCTATGGATGTTATCCCTCTTCTGTGGTGAGGAAAAGTGTTAGCGCCTTCCTATTTGTGGGGAGAAAGAACCAATTTCTCCTCAGGCTGCGTAACTGTCCAGTTGGGAGTGGTCAGATCAAAAGCACATGAAATGAGTGTGAGTTTAAACCACCCTATATAAGTAATATCTAATTTTTTTTGTGGGGAAGATGTAATGATTATTATTGGATAATACTGCAGACAGTGGATTACTGAAGTTCCTTTAAGTACTCAGGGAATTGATTTGTTTTGAAGGTGAAGGTCAGTCTGGGAATGAAGCCACCTGAAGAACTGGCAGCAGTGAACCAGCCCAGTGTCACCCTTTCCCTCCTGGAGTTTGCTTTGCTTCCATCAAATACTTGGCAATAGATTTTTCTCACAGGTCCAACACTGTCTGTGGCAAGTCAGGTACTTTTGTGAAGGTTCTTGATCTGTAATCCCAGAGTCCCTGAGAAACTCATTTAATATCAGTTGGCTCTGACTGTGCCGGGATCTGTGTGCTTAATGGGCTCTCCATGAAAAAGAATAACTATATTGGGATAGTATTGGGCCCTGTTATGTGCTTAATTGGTCACATCCATGGGCTGAAGCACGAAGGCAAGGAAGTACAGAGCTGGAATGCTTGTACCCATAAGGATCGCATTCATTTCAATAAAAATCTCTGTTGGATGTTTTCAGACAGAATATTCTTTGTGGTTCCCACATAGGAAGCATAGACATGAAACTGCACCCTACGGTGTTTTGGTGATTTAAATTTAGAATTCAGCATTGAATCTGCATGGGTACAATTCACTGCCTAAGGTTTCTCGGCTACTACAGAATGTACCAATAATGTGCATTAAAATAGAGAACACTTCCGGGCCTTGTGCAGCACTGGGTTTGCTGTGCAGTTTACAAGCGAGCTTGTAGAGCTACAGACAGAGAATATCTGTGAACACAAAAAAATAGAGAGTGAAAATATAGATGGAATACTGAAGTAAAGAGTATCAGTGAGATTAGGTGCTAGAAAGTGATTCATTATTTTTTTTACATTGTGTTTGAATATTGTTGAGCCAGCTTGGAAGCTCAGACAAAAGCAGAGACAAAATAATGTCACAGATAAATACTGAAGAGTTATATTCTGTGTACATTGAACATAGATTTAACAAAAAATGTGTTCTAAACTTAAGCAAAAAAAAATTCTGTGCCCATGGCATTCCTTGGTGAATGACTTCCATTCCTTGGTATCACATATCTAATAGCCTCATAGTGCTGCAGTAGAAAACTTATACAAATATAATCCAATGAAGCAAAATGCTAAACTAAAGAGCCAGTAAACTTCAGATAAAAGCCTTTAATCCCATGACCCTTTAAGAGAAAACAGGGCTCAGAGATTACCAAGGCACAGCTGATGTTTCTGGAATGTTCAGTGCCCAGTTCTTGGGATTTGGCACAAACTTGTGCACTTATGTGTAGAGTTGAAGTAATAACTAGAGTTATGAAAACATCATATAGTAAATTAAAGGACGTGGGGTTTGGATTTTTAGCCCAGGTTACTCTGCCTGCTTTTCTTCTTCTTTTGCCCCATTTTTTTTTCTCTCGATATGATCCTGTTGAAGAGTTTTCTATGTGAGTGCAATACTTTGTATGGGAATGTTCTCGTTTTTTTGTGTCCTGTTTAAATATAGCTCTATCCTACATTTTCATGGATGTTGTACATGTCCGTACACTGCTTTGGGTTGCTTTACTTTATTCAGATGAGAATGTAAAGATATTCCTCATGAAACGGAAATATTTCCTACTCTCTGCAGTGTTACAAGAATAATTTCTTAATCTTATCTCTAGAGAGCAACCAGGCAGGGAAACATATCGTTATCAGGTTTTTGATGCTGGCAATCTGGAAAGGCGGGTATTGTGTTCTGTTGCTGCACTTTGCCAGCACAAATGTGGTATAGATTTTAGTAATGTTTACATCAGAAACCCTAATTTACTTACATGCAATTACTATAGCAGTTTATGAAGGCAGCCAACTGAAATATGGGGTTTGCATTGTTGCTTCAGATAGGACTAATTTGTCACTGAGAAACAGAATTATTTGTAAGTCTGTTTGTTGGTATTTTAATTGTACATTATCAAGGATGCGCCAGTCAGACCAGTTTCAAACTCTATACTGGATTCAAGGAACACTTGAGAGATGATGTTTATTAGGGAGAAGATAAATTTGTATAACATAATATTTCAAAATACAGAATTGTGCGAATGGCTGCCCTCTGCAAGGACTAGTGAGCGGCAAGGGAGCAATGAGAATACATATATAAAAAAATAAAAAAAAATAAATATATATATATGTATAAAATAGTGCCATATACAATAACTTCCACCCTTCTACCAAAGGAAAAATTTTCCTCACTAGTGTGAATCGAACAAGGGGACCACAGTTGCAGTCAACATTTTGATTTTCTTTGATTTTAGGGAGTGGACTTGAATCTGAATCTGAACTTTTGACCTGTGCAGTTTCTTACTGCCAGTGACAACTGTGAGCTTTTTTCTGTTTGTTTTCCTCTGATAAGAGCTCCAGAGGGAGGACATATATCCCAGGATAACCAAGTGATCAGATCCAGGTTTTTCTCCCTACTATAAAATGACCTTTTTAAAAGTGCATCATTTGGCGCTGTAGTATCCATTGATTTCTGCTAATGTCTTTTTATCCTTTAGAGCACCATGAAAACTCTGTGGAATTTAATCCTGCAACTCACACAGGTGTGCTAACAGTGCCTGCTTAATAAGGCCAAAATGTCTTTCCTTACTCAGAAATTATACTTGTTATTGTAGAAACAGGAGAAATGCAGAAGAGGAGTAGACTTTATTAATTGTATCAACTCTCTGATTAAAATTCAATAAATTTTAGAAGATTGTTTTATAATTACTTAGTATTTCCTACAGATAACTTACAATCAGTGTCTGAAATTAGTGTTGCAGTTTAAGAAGATGCAAAAATAAGTTCAAGGAAAAGCAAAAAATAATCCAAGGCTGAGCACCGAAAAGGAAGCAAGACAAGCCAATGTGTTCACCGGTGCCTCTGCTACAATGGTGTTTTATCACTTAAATTATGAAAAGAAACTTCCTCTCTTAAGCTGCCTCCATCCAACAAAAAAAAGGGTTGTAGTATCACTCTTAATAAATATTCTCCTGTGGTATTTCTAGTATGTTGTTGTTTAATTAACCCATCAATAATAGGAAGAAAAGAGTCCCTTACAACACTTCTGCGTGGTTGTTTTCAGTGGCTGTACCAGCATTGCAAAGAAATATATTTTGAGGCTGACTGTCCCAACAAGCTGTGAAGAAAATGAAGTGATTGGTAGCTCTTTACCCTCCCATCTCATAGTTTCTTATGAAATTCCTGTTGTGTATCTCAGTTCAAGTGCTGGAACTGTGGTAATTTTCTTTCAAGTTTTTTTAAGGAACCTCTTTTCCAGTGGTTAATCTCCTCTTTGTTTCCAGAGAAAAATCTTCAATATATTCTTGCTGAGAAGCAGGCACTGAAAGAATGATCTTCTCTTTCCACTTCAGTTATTAAAGTAGGCTGCCTAAGTTCTTCTCCTGTCAAAGTACAGCCTTCACTTTCAGATGCTTATGCAATAGAAGAATACAAGTCTCCAGATTCTGAGATTCACACAGCAGTTGTTACTATAAAATTCTTTCCTTTTTTTCTTTATTTTTCCACAAAATGTTGCCAGCCAGCTGATTTTTTTCTTATAAAGTGGAGGGACATTGAAATTTCCTAATAAACCTCACCAAGTTTCCTGATGAACTTGTCAACAGCTAGAAATCTCGTTGTCATGGGAAAATAAAAAATAATGCGTTTCCTATCCATATTGACTAATTTTACTGAAGCCATCACTCCATGGAAGTGCTTTTAGTTCTCACTTATTCTGGTTAGATTGTTGTTATGCCTGAGCTGCTTGAAATACAGAATATGTTGTGTTTTGGTTCTGAACTGCTGTATGCAGGGAGTTTCTACGTTTCTGTCGGGTATAATTTCAATGCAGTGCTAACAGCCTGCACCTGTGCTGCCTTTTCTCCCTCTCCACATACAGGTGCTTCTGTTAAAACAGGCTGAGAATCAGGACACGGAATACTTGGCATGTGCCTTTTATTTTTAACAAAGATGAGTGATATTAAGCATGGCCTTCCCAGCCACTCATCAGTATTAGTGTCGTTTGGAGCTGCACGGCTCCCTTCTTTATTTTACCGTGTTTCCTTCTTGTGAAAAATGCCAGATTGACAGGCTTGAAAGCTGAAATCCCTCTGTTTATCTTGGGGCTGTGATAGTATAGTCAGTGACAGCACAAACATCCATCCTGCCTCATCTATATGCCTCGAGTGTGAGCAAAGATAGTTCAGTCTCCACAGCCATTAAATCCTGTTGATTCCATCAATAAGAATGCCAGTTACTGAGAGATGTCACGGTGGCTTTGTGATCCGAGTCACTGCTCCAAACACACTGGATTGAGACACCACATTCATCTCACATACCTCAGCACAAATGCCATGGTAATGGTATTCACTCACGGGGAATCTGGCATGGATTCAGAAGGTGTCTTAGATTTAAACCTTTCTGAAATTCAATCACCTTCCACTGAGCCAGACCATCCCTCCACTTGAGAAACTTGTTCCTGTTTTTTAACAGGTTCCTTTTCATGTATGAGGTCTTTCTTGTTTTCAGGAGCTTTCTATCAGAAAGAAACAGTTTCTAGGATCTGTGAAGCACGTGAATAAGAATACTTAAAGATTGTGAATGTAAAAAACTGCACAGTCTGGTACTACTGCAGGTATTTGATGCTGTTAAATGAGCTGCGGGTACTTTTCTTTAATCTCATTTCTGCCCCTGCTCATGTCAACAAAGGGGTTGCAGAAGCCTAAAGGGCTCCAAATGTGATGGAGTGGGCCCCAGCAAAATCATCTTCCTGACTCAGTTTCCCAAGTGGAAATGAGATAACAAAGTTCTGTGAAGATATGACTTTAAAAACTGATTAACTTATATTTTGGTATTTTATCAGGCATGCAAAATGCTAAGTAGTATTGCCACCTAATTTAGCTATCCATCAGTAGACTAAAAAAAAAGGAATATCTTTTAGATTTTCGGTTTCAGTAAGACTTTCAAGCTAATGAAACATGGTGTAGATAATTTGCTGTCTTCTTTTCGGTTTCAGAATTCTTCTCTAGAAAAACTCTAAATGCTGTTAGAAAATTCAAATGCAAGTAGCAGCAAAGTTTGCTTCAAGACAAATCTGTAGAAAACATATGAGCTTCATTACTTATCAGGCAATATTTAACTGAACTAGTACCGTGAACAGATGCTGCTCTCCAAAGGGTGCTTTTGTCTAGAGATCATTTTGAACACACAGAAAAGGAAATGAAGAAAGAATTGTAGAAAACTTAGCTGTGAAAAAGAAACCCATATTTGGTCTAAACCACAAAATTAATTTTTTCAGGCATCCCTGGAGTTCCATATCTAAGAGGAGTGTTACTGTGTGCACAGACTTCTCCACGGAAAGGCTTTGTGTGGTCAGTAGAAAGAAAGTTCTTAATCAACACCACAAATGGGCTTGTCTGAAGTGGCTGTAGAGAAAATACTTTGGAGCTTCATCTGCTTTATCAGGCAGCTCTACAGGAACTCTAGGCAGGCTCTCCAGGGGAGCCAGTGACTTGGGGTGGGGAGAACTTAGTATTTGGTTCTGCAGTTAATAAATAGTACTGCTGATGGTAATTTAGTGCCACTTCAAAACATCACGGGACATAGAACACCCTGAGCTGGAAGGGACCCACAGGGATCACTGACCCAGGATCTCCTGTCCTTGCACACACACCCCAACAATCCCAGCCTGTGCAGCCCCAGCTCCCTCCTTTGGACACTCCAGCAGCTTTGGGATTTTTTTACCTTGTGCTGCCCAGAGCTGCTCCAGCACTGGAGGTGAGGCCGCCCCAGCCCAGAGCAGAGCAGGACAATCCCCTGGGCCTGGCTGCATCACCTCTTTCCCAATCGCTGAAGTAAACATAAAACTGTTTCAAAATTTACAAGTTTATAAAACCCAAACTTATTTTATGTCAGCACCTTATTATTCCGTGGGGACAATCTGTTTCACAGAGGGAAGGCAAGACCGCAATTCCCTGTATGCAGGGTTTTCCATACCAGGAGTACATTGAGGCTATGGGGCAGCTCTTAACCAGGTTCCTGATTTGATTCTGCAGTGGCAGAAACACAACTTTCAGCTCATAACCTGCAGGTAAATCACAGGAGAGCCAATGTCCCTGTCATACCTCAAATAAGCTTTGCATTTTGCCTGTCATTAGAGATGGTCCCAAACCATTTTGGATATCTTGAGAATTACAGCATATATAATCTATCCCTAAGTCCTATTGACATTCCTGACATTTATATCTTTGCTGACGTATCTTATTCCAGTGTATACCTTTGGCAAGAAGACAGAAGATATCTTTACGCTGAATATGGGTTTAGATGTATCAAATGTCCCAATCAGCTGTGGCTTAAGTAATTTGTAACTTTTGTGCCGTTGACTTTAACAGTGTCTGTTGTTTGGACATGGGAAGAAACCCAACTACAGGAGGAAAATAAAGCTGTACCTCTAATGTGAATACAACAATACGTTGTACAGGTCCTTTTAGGGCAGTACCCTTTTGTTTTAATATATGTGATTTTCACTCTTACAAGGTTCCCCACATTCCTACCCATGAACTATACATAAATTTTGTTAAACATATAAACACATAGAATTTACAATAAGTTCATCATGTCTGTGCCCTAAGGAACACATTTTCATTGTAAAATTCACTCCTAAGATCAGTTGTAAAAACACTTTTGATTTATGGCCACTTAAAAAGAATATATTAGTAATCAGTAGATGATTGACACACATTTTCCCCCGTAGTTATTTAGGGCAGTCTTGAATAGGACAGCGAGAGCATCATAATGTATAAGTGCTACGAAATAATGGATAACATCCTGTAATAATGTATTTTAATATCATTTATACATGTCTCTGTCGTGTTACACAGTGGAGCCACTTGCAGTGTTTTAACTTAAGAAAAGCCCTGCGTAGACTCGTCATCCATTTGTCCAAAATTGTCATCTTCATTTACAGTGCTGCTGATATTTGCTGTTCCCCCTTTCAAACATTAATGCTGTTTACTGCATCGCTGTCTGGGCAGTGCAATGGAGAAGGAGAAAGAGAGCCACAAGCATGGACTAATCCCACAGGGACTCACAGCCAGAGCTGAACATTCAGTGTGTAACAGGGAACACAAGAGTGAACTCTGATTGCCATGTTCCTCTCTCTCAGTGGTCACAAAAGGCGTTGCTCTCAACGCACGAAAAGGGATAAAATCTCAGAGTTCAGAGATTCCTCAGAGTATTTGTTTATTTGTTGCAGGCTTGGAGCAGTCTGAGTACACCAAATTACTTAAATTATGCCCTTGTAATAAATAATAATTTTAGTTTTGTTAAATAACAAAATAACACAGAAGCATTTGGCTTTCTCTTTTAAATGTTAAAAGCAACTGGTAGAGGATTCACATTGATAATTCATTATATCAATGTGGCAGGCTTCTAGTAAGGAAAGTTAAATAATTTTAATGAAAACACAGTGACAGAAAAATAAGCAAACAGAACTGAACAATGGGCATTTGAATGTCTTGCTCCTCTCATGGCAGTTCATGGGCTCTTCTAACTGGCTGCACATGGCATATGGTCAGCCCAGGAGCTGTGTTCTATGGATGTTCTCAGCACAGCTGCAGTTGAGTTCAGGAGCCTGTGACTGACACTGGGCAGCATCCTAGGCACTGGTTTATGCTGATAATGATGCTTCTCCGTCCTCATTTCGGATCTGGACGTAGTTTGTAATGTATGAAACATGAAGATGCACCTTCAAACACATTCCACATATTTCTCCAAGTGATGCAATCCTAAAATAGTACTTTTAAGCTCGGTATGAGCGGCCAAGGAAGCACAGTGGAACTCAGGAGTTTGCACTTGTAAAGCTTTACCTGCTCTGGGTGGGGCATTGCCAGTCAGTCTGAGGACTAACAAACCCCCAGGACGTTTGGAGTGGCAATTATTTGAATTCATGGAGCTGGGAGCTGGCAGAGAACTCGTATTTGTCTGCTCCCATCCATGTAGACACACCCTAAATTTTCAGCCTTGATCTTAGGAAAGGAAGAAAGGAGGGATCCCACTGTTCAGGAGCTCCTGTGAGATACTCTGCTGAGCTCAGTTTGCTTTCCCGTGGAGAGCCACCCACCAGTGGGAAAACAGTAGACACAAACACATACAATCACAGCACTAAAATACAAAATTGTGTATATTCTTTTAGTAAATATGTGTATCTGAGTAAACTGAAGAAAAAATACGATTAGAAATCTGCATTCTTGCAAGACCCATCTGCTGTCTGAAGTTGGGATATTTGAGATTTGCAAGGCATTAGAAGATTTTAAGATTAGAAGACTTAAAGAAAGCAGATGGCTTCATCCTATTTAATTTAATTAAATTTATTTAGTATGAAAAAGGGAGAAAGCTGTCTCCAGCATAAAAGCTCTTTAAATGCATTAGTTCCTGAGAGGCCTGCAATCTGAACACTGCCACTGTGCTTTTTACATGAATTAGATATTGTCTTCCTTCATTCCTTATAAATTGTGAGGCAGAATAGCTTCTGAAGTTCCTTTTAATACAGCAGGATGCTCATGCACCCAGGCTTGAATTGCAAGTACATTACTGTGGAACAGTGAAAGTGTAATTCAGAACTATTTTTCATTCGTGTTGTCTCTTAATATCCTAGACCAACCAGAAGATCTACTTAGCAATGAAAAAAAAAATCAACAAAGATCTACGTAGAAATATCTCCTTCATTTCAGCTTTTTTATGTCAGTTTTTGTCCAAGATAGTTGTAGGACTCATAGATCCTGCCTTTCAGAAATGTTCTTTCCTGCTTATCCCCAGATTCACTAACATTGCTAAGATTAAAAACTAACATGCAATCTTGTGTGTGAAGCACAGGAAGGTAATAAAGCATATATTTTCATAGATACTGTATTTTAAAGCTCTTTAAGCAATAACGAGTTTCACACCTTTCGTGCTAGTCTGTTACAGTGTTTAATTATCCAGAACAATTTAGAACAAAAATCAGTACACTTGGCCTCTTTCATGTAAGGCAAAGCAGAGCTTTTTTAAAGCAACCCCCAGACAGGATTTGTAAACATCAGCTTCATTTTTATTTGGTACAAAGCACATTAACAGCAGCAGCAGAGAGAGAGCTAAAATTTTACAAGTAGAGAATTAATCACAGCGGGTGATGACAGGCTGGTAAAGTGTCTCATTAGGAAAAGAATAACAAGGAGTTTAATAGAGAGCCAGTGTTTTGTAAGGATAATGGCCTGGGTTTTCAGAAGGTATTGGTGGTTTGGGAGTGCCTTGGTTCTGATATCAATTCAAAATACCTCCTTTTCAGTAGGAGCTTCAAACCTTTCCCTGCAACTGCTTTAAAGCACTTTGAGACCCCAAAGCCAATAGACTCTTTTATCTATCCCAGGCAAAATTCTTCTTTAAACCACCTAGATTCACAATTTTCAGGAGACAACAGCATGGTTTACGAGGCAGATTTGCAGCTGATGTGAAATATCACAGCCCCAGACTGCATAGGCAGAGCAGTGCCAGTTTAGGGCAGTTGAGATCCTGCCCCAAGCATGAATTCCCTGCAGTAGAAAGAGGAGAAATCAGTGTAAGGAAAAGCTGTGTGTTCTGGGGAAAGCTACAAACACCCCTCTGCCTCAATCAGGCAACCACACCGCTCACCACAAGACAAGATTTTGGAAATGTTTTATTTCTTGCTTGCAACAGACGTAACTAACTCAAGATCTCGTGTGGAAAAGGACATCGTAAACCCAGCTGGCAGAAGCAGGAGACAGAACCATAAAAGACAAGAACAAGCCATAACTTGAATGGACAGGTTGGAAAATGGAAGACACCAGAAGAAATTCCAATATTATTTTAGCTATTTGGAGGACAAGTCAGGAGTTTTACAACGAGTGTGCTGGGTGCTTTACTCTTGCGAAGTATAACTAATCTCTTCAAGCAGATTATCTGTAAAAGTACGGTTTTATTTCTGTTTTTAAGCTTTTGCAGTACATTTAAATGCACTATTCTGTTTGGGTTTTGCTCTCATGAGTGCCTTTTCCTCAACTACTGAGCATATAATTTATGTAACCTTGTAACACCATAAATTGCAGGTAGGCATTTTATGGCATAATTTATTTATATTTTACTGTTGCTGTGTACAATAACAAGGGTTCTGCTGCTTCCAATTTCATTCATTAGAGCAGGCAGGACAATGGGCAAAAATCATCACAACCAGGGTCTGAAAACACAGTAAGAATTTCAGCAATGCCTCATTTTTAGAGGCCCTTACCTGGTAAAATCTGTACCTACACATTAGTAGACTTTGTAAGTGATATAGGACGAAGAATGCACCAAAATCAATAACTCATGATGTAGAAAGACCAAAAAACTTATAAAAGAAGTGAAGGTTTGTCTGTCGGTGCAAGAAAACAATTTTTTTTTCCTACTGATGCTTCCTTCCTTCATTATTGACATCACGGAGAGAATTTTAATGCCCTTGCCCCATCTATTGAAGTCACACTGAGAAGATTTTTAGTGTTAGCTATACAGCCAAATTATTTCTAGATATTCAGTGCGCAATAAATCTACTTAGGGTGCTTTGTTCTGATGAACTCATTTAAATGTATTATATTAAAAAATTACATTTTCAGAGGCTTCTCTAGACATTTCTTAATCGGTTGTCATGGTGATGTCACTGATTACAGTTTTTAATGTCCCATTTGAAGATTATGCAGTACTTGATCCAAAAAGTAGGTCTAATTTCTTTAGAGAAAAAAAAAAAAACCCTTTCATGGAATGAATTACACAGCTTACTCACAGTACAAAATAATGAAAAAGTGCAAACGGCACAATGAAAAGAAAGATTTAGGTAAGATTATAGGCCAAGAAGATGTTCTACACCAAGCAGCTTTTTAATAAACATAGCGACAGAATAAAAAAGTTGCAATAACTAAAAATGTGGATATGGATGAGAGTAAAGAACACCTGAAATGTCCTTGTGCAGTCTTCAACTCTCTCTGCAACTACAAAAGAGTAAGGATCTGAAGAGCATGGGAAATTATTCTGCATTTTAAAGGAGTTTGTTACGACACACTTTGCAGCTCCTGGTTGCTCTCTCACTCTGATTTGGGTGGCTTTGCAATCTGCAGCAGAGTTCTAGCCGGGAATTCAGTTCCCGTTTCACCTGAGCATGTTCCACATATTCAGGTGAAAAGCCCCCGAAACTTGTTACTTTTCTGTTTCAGACGACTTTCCTTATCCTTAAAGGGTTAAATGTCATTGTGGTTGCCCTAAAAAATTTAATCACGGCTTTAGTAAGCAATAATTTAAATTTCCAGAGGTCTTGATGTAGAGTTTTTTTAACCTTTACTTTTATAGGTGTCCTAGGCTGTACCACCCCTCCCATCCACGTTCCTCCTGTCCCTCCAGTCCGGAACATGACAAATAAACGGCTTTGTCACCTCAGAACAATTGAACTGGATTCCAGTCAGTTCAGCTTAAACCAGCTGATCTCTTCCCAACCCAAAGAACCTGCCTGAGGTTATTCCAGAATAAATCCCCCTACATTTGTGTGGCAGGGGCATCGAGTCCTCAGCACGAGCTGGTTCTCTCAGCCCATCCCCTGCTTTACAGTTGTAAAACTAATTCTTAGGCTGACTTGCAGCACACTGAAGTCAAGGAATTAGAAAAGTGAACTGTTTGTTTACTAGCAAAGGAATTGTAGAAACAGTGGAGGGAATAGGGGAGAGAGAGAATAGGTGGTAACAAGGGAAAAATTAAATTACAAGGGAAAAAATACACCTCCATTCATATTATATGGCAATTCATCTTTGTCTAAGGCCTGGGTTTGCAGAAATATTTCCACACTTAAATCTCATTCCTGCAGAAGACAATTTGGTATCTAATGCCTTGATTTTTGGTTAATCAAATACTGCTTTACCTTCCAAAAAAACCAAATTTTTTGTGACATCCATTGAGAAATTCTTTCGATCAAGAATTCAGGTTCTTGCCTTTAATTTTATGGAAGATTCCACATTTCTGTACCTACTAAAATTTCTAAATGGGACAAGGGTCAGAACACAAGGAATAATAAAGATTTGCCTTGTGGCAGATTCCGAAGGCAACAAAAGGAAAACTGCGTATTTTGAGCATAAGGAAAGCTGAAGATTTTCAGAGATATGAAGAAAGTTCTGTAGGTCAAGGACTTCATTCACAGTGCAATGAAAACAACTTTGGTTTTGTTTGGAAAATAACCATCTTCGGGGTTTTTTTCTAGACAATAACAGTCTCAGAAAATATGGAAAGAGTGAAAATAAACCTTTCAAAATAAATGTGCTTTATTCATTGACAGAAAAGACGATTTTGAGGGAAAAACATACTGGGAAAAGGTTTTTGTTTAAAAAAAAAAAAAGGCAAACCGAAAACAAACCCCAAAGGGCTTCCAAACCAATATTTTTTGGGGGGGATTTTTTCTGACATTTGAACTAGGCCTATCTGATCCCTGCTGTAATAGATCTAGAGAAGTGATTCCTCTGTCTTGCTTACAAAACGTTGTCAAATACCAAAGTACTGATTCAGTGCTTAGTTCTTTTACTGACATTTGCTGCTAAGGCTTGATTTTACTTTTGCTCAGGCCTAATTTTCCCTCATCAGAGCTCCATTACTTTAATGTCTGGCAGCAAATATAATGTGTACTAATGAAAACAACCAAATCTCTACGGAGATAACTGTTCTGATAACCTCTGGAAGGGTTATTCATCCACAATAGGTGCAAGCCCTTTGTAAAAGTAAAGGATGACACCATAAATGTCTTTAAAGATCCATTAAAAGAGACCCAGCAGAGGAAAGCTTATGAAGGTTGTGTGATCTGTAAGTGATCGTGCACATGCTAAAGCAGCCAGAACATTCTGGTGCTTCATTGCAGCCAAAAAAGCCACGTTCATGTGTGGCACACAAGGAAGTTTGGAGCATGGAAAGAAAATGGTTTTATTCAGCATGAAATTTAAAGATAAAACCCTTCAGAACTGAACCTAATTGTCCTTTGAGGTATTTCTTAAGGTCGAAGCTGTACTTGATGGTAGTTATAGTCCCCTTCTCATGAAACCTTTGCAATTGCACTAAAAGCAATACCAAATCTTCCCGAGCTTTTACTGGCTTTGTTGCAGAGAGAAATAATATTTCCTCTTTCTTTTCAGTAAATAATGCTAATTTAAAAGGTTATTGTGTTTTAGTTTTCCTGTGGTGGTTATAACTGCAGTTAAACCAATATCAGTCAAAATAAATTATTCGGAAAAGTCTAAAAGGAAATAGTGAGAAGTAGTACAGAAAACAAATGGCTATTTTGATCAGGACATCAACCCACTTAGAATCTCAGTCAAGAAATGAGCCACCACTTTTCTTACAAAAGGCAGACATCCTTTTTTGACATTCACCTCCCTCATAAAGTATTTCCTTCGCTCCTTAGCAGGGAGAAAAATTCCATGTACATTCATGTGCTCCTGCAAAAGTTTTGCGTGTTTTCTGTGGTGCAGGATCTGCTTGAGCAATGGCCCTTGTGAAAAAGAAAGGAAATGTAACACCATAAAACAATCCTCACTCTCCAGTCTCGCCATGCTCAGTATCTAGAAAGCAAACAAGAACAGAAAAAGCAGCCAAACCCCAGATGTCCCATTTTATGTTTCTCTTGGTGACTATTTAGGCCTGGCAGACTGGGACTTCGGGGCTCTGACAAGTTATCTCCCTTTGTTTTAAGACCTCAGCTCTGCTGCTTTGCTTCCAGCTTAAAGTTTGCATAAATTCACACGCTGCCTCTGTCTCTTTTCTCCCCTCTCAGCCTGGTTCTCCAGGCTGCTCTGAGGTGTTGTGGCTGTGCAGCTCCTGTTGATGGGAGTAGGGCTCGATGGCTGTCAGACTCAGCAGCCTGGGCTGGAAATCCCTCCTGCCTTCCCCATTCCACCCCTCAGCTTCCTGTCTCTTTAGTACCTCACTGCAGTCCCCCAAGTTTCCTCAGCATCACTGCTTCCCCTTTGGGGGCTGTGTCCTTCTAATTATCCCATGGAAGCTCGAAGGTATTTCTGTTCCCGTCACTTTTGGGAGCAGGATGTTTCGGAATGAACACGTTTCTGTATATACCCCTCAACATGGTTGAGGAAAGGAATATGTGTAAGGTTCATCAGTAACTAAGTTTTAGGTCATCTCACTTCTTTGGCCTTATTTGACTATATGCTTTCTCTTATTTTAGGTTTTATCTGTATTTGTGATCTGAGAAATCAGAGTCTTCCAGCTGGCCTCTCTGGGAATTCCTCACCAGTGCTTTGTCTTCTTGGCCAAACTTAAACTTATTTCTTCTGAGGAAACGTTCAATTTCTATATCTGCATAATCATACCTTTAGAAGTTCATAAAACCTCTGGTTTAGCCTCGCTTCTTTCAACACCTGGGATTTTTTTGACGAAAGTCAAGTCATATGAGAATAAGAGAAATTTTTAATGGTGGGAAACAAAAAAATTGTTATTAAAGTGCACAGGAGCACTTTCATTTAAATGTGTTCTCTGTTCATGACAACAGGCTGTATGTTATATATTTATTACCATTTACATTCTCTAACCGCAGTCTCATTTGTTCACAATAATGAACATTTATGCTCATACAATAGCTTGTTTAGGCCAAATATAGGTCATTACACTTATCTGAAGTACTCATCACTTTGTGGCATTATATGCTGACCTCTTTCTCAGATTAAGTAATTTCATACTAATTTATGCAAATATTTCCTTCCTTTTTAAAAATTCCTTCAGTCAATGGATGGACATTTAATTCAGGATTGTAGACAGACTGGTGCGCATTAATATCAATGGTGAAGTGATAAGCACTTCAAGGTGGCATAAAATATGCTAAACCAAGTACAGTTTTTTGTCACTGAATTTCAGAAAATATCATAGTCTTATTTAGCTGCAGTTCAACAGCAAGATACACAGTACAAAGGTGGTTTTCTCTCTAAACTGGATAATTTTTCCATTCTGGCATTCAATTTGATTAATGTTTACATTAACAGCAATTTATTGGTCACTTGCTCAACAGCAGCTTTCCAAAGAGACATTATATATGTTAATGTGTTGCTACTTACATTCCCATAAAACATACACAGATTACAAATTGGAAAATATAGGACTAATTAACACTGATCAGCAGATGTGAATACTGATGTGGTATATTGAGAAAATCTGATTTTCAGCTCCATTTAGTCAGAATCAACATGCTGACCATCATTTTGAAGAATGCCTGAGTAAACTTTAAAACAGAGCAGCAGAGGTCCTATTCATATATTCAGCTTTGTTTTTCTATAAATCTAAAATATATGATAATGTTGTTTAAATTTAAGGTCTATTTTGCACTGGATTTGAAAATTAAATAACAATCATAGAATAGCCAGGGTTGGAAGGGTCCTTAAAGCTCATCCCACCCCTGCCATGGGCAGGGACACCTTCCACTGTCCCACGCTGCTCCAAGCCCCAATGTCCAGCCTGGCCTTGGACACTGCCAGGGGTCCAGGGGGAGCCACAGCTGCTCTGGGCACCCTGTGCCAGGGCCTGCCCACCCTCGCAGGGAACAATTCCTGCCCAATATCCCATCTAAATCAATTAGGTACTGTGTAAGTAAAGACACAGTGGTAAAGCAATCCAAGGATGATATTCACACAGCCAAAAAAAATATATTTCTGTATAGATGAATACTTAAATCTCCCCTTTTTTATGCTTTGTTCTTAGATATTTTTATTCTGTTGAGAATAGGAGATACAATAAGAAAGAAATCACAGCAGAGCTAAAATGAAGAAGGAAAACTTTAAGGCAATTAATGTGTTCAGAGAGCATTATCTGTCTAGTACAACACAGCTTCCACTTCTGCAAAAGGAAATGCATCGCATAAACCCCTGCTTTATTCCTGTTTTGCACAAGTGCATTCCCACCCAAGTGCACCATATGCCGGTGGGCAGCCACACTCAGGCTGATGAGAAGGGTTGGGAGAGAAGCCTCAGAACTGAGAGACCTTCCTCACAGCACATCATCAGAAAGGAACGTGTCACTCCTGTTTACTCCTGGGCAGTGCTGGAAAGTGAATAGCATTAAACATTCACTAACATTATTCCTTTTCTATGTCTGCATAAATTTTTAACTGTTGCGGTGTCCAAAATAATTTGTATAAGTTTTAAAGCTGGGGAGTATATTCAGTCATATTATGCCTTTGCTAGTCAGGCCAATAAATTTAATTTCGGAGCACTGCTCTTAAAGTCTGAATTGGACTATTTTTGAATCAATTTGAAATTAAATTTTAAGTTGGTACCAGCTTCCTTCACATTACAAGAGGCAAAGTTTTAGCCTAGTAAGAGGTACCCCAGAAACTCGTGCCTGTTGTGTGAAATACAGCTTTGCCACCATGGAAATGCTCACAGGCAGGAGTGTCTGCTTCTCCTGTCATCACTGGGAGTGTGAGATACATCTGTGTAATACACACACATATTTTTAATAGAAAACATAGGACTCATTTTAGGTTGCTGTTCTTATGGAATGCCATTTCCAGTATGTCTGTACAGTGAGTCCTACTCTTAGCATTTTTTGATCTCTTGGACCTACCCTCTGCCCAGCCTTCAATCTCCTCATTTCCACTGATATTTCCTCTTCACCAGCCTTGAAAACCTTCAGACATTTGAGCAATATGTCATATTTTCTCATCTGTTTTGGACAAGGTTCAGGTCATCCCTGCAGCTTGTTCACCTGCCAAAATTGCTTCCTCTGACTCGTGGGGGATGCTCTGCCGGAGTGTAACAGTAATGAAAGGAGATTCAGGAACTTGAAGAGCTCTTCTCTGCCTAGCCAAATCTCTAAGCAGTTCAAATTTTATTAACCTCCACTGATCTGATGTAGTATTCCAGTGCATTATGGCTGGCAAGCAATGAGGGTGGACCCTCAGTCAGAGGCTTTGCTGTTAGAGACAGGACTGAGGTAAGAAGAGAGGGATCTGACTTTCTTCTCTGGTCAGGGGGACAAACCAAGGCCAACTGCTCAGTGTGTTTAGCAGATTTGCTACCAGAATCTCCTTCTAAATATTCGTGACTCTAGCACTCTCATTTTGATGAGTACTTCACCTTCAGAAGAGCTTTTAGCTTCCAAATGACATATTTTCTTGAAAACAAACAAGAAACATACAGAGCATGTAAAAACATGCTTTATTGGGCTAAAGATTTTAGGATTAAAAAGGCTGCACTTAGGGTGCAAATTAGTATTTCTGTACAGGATGGCATTTCTTCCAGTCTAATCTTCTTAGGGCCAAAATGTCTATAGGTACTTCAGTAATTCAGTTTAAATTCTGGATTTGATCCTCAGTGTGGGAATTCTGCTCTAACCACAGGTATTTCTCTGGAAAGTAGTTGTAGTGATAGTATCATCTGCTGATTTTTGGCTGCTGAGTTCATCACTTTTCAGAAGTGAAATCATCATTCTGGAAGAATATGCAGCATGGATATTAGATTAATCACATATTTGCTGCAAGAAAAAAACATAAGGGAATTTATGCCCTATATTCCAATGAATTAATTATGAAAATCATTGCACTTGTTCACAGAAGAGTAAATCTTCCATATTCTGGAATGGAAAATCTTCCATTCAACCATATTGTGGATATAACACCCTCTTCCCTTTTATTTGTACTTGACCATCAACAAAACCAAAGGTTTTTACATCTGTGCATTTTTTCAGCTTAGAGAGTAAAAGGGGTACTTTGTGGGTATTTTTTTCAGGAGGAAGAAAATCATCGATTGTCCTAACTGAAGGAATAAATAGGTTTCTCAAATTATGCAGTGTAGGTTTTGAGAGTCAAGAGATTGAATTTTCAGTCATGTCAATATAATAATAATTTAGCAGGCTTCCAGATCTATTGTCTTGTTGACTCTTATATGAATATGGAGCATCTACCCGGACTGAATACGGAACAGCTGTCTCAGATCACTGAAAATTTGTTGATTTCTTCAGCTGAAAAGATTAAATTTGCTTTCTTTTGCTTTTAACTCAAATGAAAAAATGTTTCATGTTATGTCATCACGTAACTGTGCAGGAACAGAGGCAAATAACAGGTAGAAGTACAAAAAGGTACTCGTGATAGCTAAATAAATACCCTGTGCTGGTGCTATCATTTAAATACAGGAATCTGCAGTTAAAGAGTAAGAAAGCCTACAATGAACACTGCTTTCTCTCAGTCACATGCATTGCAGTGTTCTGGGCCTTTAAAGTGCCTTGTATTTCAGTTTTCAGAATTGTCATTATTCCAACAGTTGTGAATTTCTCTGTCTTCTTTCTATTTAGAATCACTGGTGAATGTGCAAAAACAACCAGGCAGCTCTTTCCAGTCCCTTTTTGTGCATGCTGTTGGGGTAGGTCACAGTTTGGAAGATGCAGAAATTGGTGCAGAATTTAAACTTTGGCACAAACTAATGCTGTATGTTTGTGTTTATTTTCATGCACATGTGCACCTCTAGGTGTGTAAACGTACACCTTTACCTCGTGCTCCGGCAGCTCTCCGAGTCCTTTGTCCATTTTTCTTCCAGAACAAGAAACCTGCCTGTACTCTCCATACCTCAGATCAATTTGGAAGTGGTAGGAAATTAAAAGAGAGCCAGTAAATCTTGGGGAAGTAAGTGAAAAGTTGTATATTGGGAACAAAGAGAAAGAACATCAATTGTATGCAGCAGAGACAGTTTATCTTCTTCATTCTTCTGTCAGTTTTAAAAAACCGTGTGTTATCAAAGGGTTAAAAATAGAAGAATGTTAATACTGTACAGAAATGCTTGTTCTAGGTCTCAAATTCCAATTATTGCCTATAGTACATTGATAACTTAATTTAGTGCAATTTTTATAAGCCACATACCTAGAGCTGCCTGCTGCACCTTGAATGGCTTCAATACTTGCTCTAATCCATGTGTGAGTTAGTGTTCCGTGAGGAATAGGGCGTCTTCCAATTTATTAACTGAAGTATCTTACATCTTTCTATGCTAGAAAAAATTTTATATTGACATATCCGGAGTTTTTATTGAAGTTATATTAGTGCTATCTATCAGGGATATGCTAGAAAATCTATAACTTCCACCAAAATGTTGCCCATGTGAGCAATTCAGTTTATGAAGTACAATCTTCCCAGGCTGGCTTAGTGCCTCCTGGTTCATTTTTCAAGCTATGTGATGTTTAATGAATTTGTCAAAATAAAAACTAATACACAGTTTCACGTCTATCATCAAATTATGCTTTGCAATATACGGCTAAGGGTATGAAAAAAGACACCTATATGAAGGTCTGCAAATGGAAAAACATCTCAGGTCTGTGCTGTTCTATTTCTTGTTTTGACACTTCTTTGCAGGCTCAGAGATGTTTTACTTTGGTTGCAATTGCACTGGGAGTTTGTCCAGATGAAGCAACGACACGGTTTCATTATGTGCAGCATGTAGATATTTGTCTGCAGTGCACCATCAAGCCAGTCAATATATTTGCAAAAAAATAAATAAATAAAGGGAAAGGTTGAGACGTCTTTATGACCTTGTTTAAAGCAATCCCAGATCCCATTTTCTAAACTGCTAAACAGATTTTCAGACTCATTTGTTTTCTCTTACATATTAAGTCAGAACCTTGCGGCAGCTAAGAGAGTGACATTTTTAAAACAGCTTGACATGATGTCTGCCCTGTTTATACAACTGCATCACTTTCCCAGGGCCTTCAGTTTCTTTGAACAAAGCTAAGAACAGTAAACCTTTAGGAATACTAAAAAGGAAAATGATTTCTCTGTGCCCTGCTCTGCAGACATGAGTAATATGTGCTGTACTGGCTACCAATTTTCATAATCACTGGCAGTTGTCAATCATCATAAACCAGTCAGTGCTGTGGCCTCTGAGGGATCTCACAGGTCACTGCAGAGAGCTCCACGAGTGCCATGTCTCAGTTTTAATGGAGTGAAGTAATGACACAGAGAGCGACAAGACCTGTAACTTCAGAATGTGAGTCCTGTGGAGATCAGCTGAAGGAGCTGGGGTTGCTTAGCCTGGAGAAAAGGAGGCTCAGGGGGGACCCTTTTGTTCTCTAAAACTCCCTGAAAGGAGGGTGGAGTCAGGCGAGAGTCAGCCTCTTCTCCCAGGCAACTAGACATAGGAAAAAGGGAAAATGGCCTCAAGCTGTGCCAGGGGAAGTGCAGGCTGGATATTAGGAAAATATTCTTCATTCAAGGAGTGGTTAAGCACTGATATGGGCTGCCCAGGAAAGTGGTATAGTCACCATCCCTGAAGGTGTTCAAAAAATGAGTAGACTTGTCACTTTGTGATGATGTTCAGTAAAAGGTGGGACTTGTTGGTCTTGGACATCCTTTCCAATCTTAATTATCCGGTGATTCTGTGCTTCCCATGCCATCAGATGCCATGTGTGGACCCCTAAACCATGGGGGGCCAGGGCTTCAGAGCTCTGCTCTCACTGCAGCTGAGCCTGGGCTGACACTCTCAGCCTTCCTACACACGAGTGTTCAGGCATATTAAGCTAATAAAGCATATTAAAAACCCGCTGGTGGGGCAGTGCTGATTACAGAGAGCAAAGAAGCCAAACCTTACAGCAGAGATTTATTGTGGAGAACACCGAGCCATCAGAGGACATATTCCTGTATTCCATGAGCAGAAAACTCCCTTAGGTGTATCTTTTAAAACTCTGTACTGCCACAGCTGCCAAGCTGATGTGGCCTTGAATTTACTGCACAGATGATGTTTTACATAAATTTTGGTATTAATACCAGCACATGGATGGAATAATATTTAAATGCATGTGGACTTAAAAAACTTGTGCATGATACTGGGTGTGTAACAATGCACCAGGGGGTAAGCAGAAGCTTAGGAATGGGTGTAATCACGTTGGATCAGGAATGTGAGGCAGCAGCTGTCTGATAAAGAACATCTCTAGCAAGTAATCCTTTCGTATGGAATCTGGCAGGCTCTGGTCAGGATAGTGCCAGTCCCAGGATAGCCTCACCACTCCAGCCCTGTGCAGGCAGTCTCTGACAGCTTTTCTGCTGTTTCAGTGCTTTCTCCTTCTTGTTCAGGAGATGATTCCTCTGGGACAGTCTGCAGAACCAATGCCACCATCACTGAATCAAGGCATTGGTTCTTGCAAAGAAATGCAGAGGGCTTCTGAAATAAAACACGATTATAGGGCTTTTCTGTGAGTTGTTGGTTTATTTTGGTTTTCTGATTTTTTGGGGGTTCTTGTGGTTTATTTCTTTTTTTCCAGTCAAGGCTGAAATCCCTGTCAAAAAGAAAATTAAGAATCTGAAAATGGCAGAGAAGTGCCAATGAAATAATGGCCATAGACAGGTGCAAGTCTGGGAATCCACAGGAAAGGTGGTACTGAAAGCCAATTTGTTGAGGCCTGAGACTGCCTCAGAGGGGTTAATCAAGTCTTTCACAACATTTCCATTGGTCTCAGATGATACTATCTGAGTAATGAATCAAGAATGAGGATTCCTTGAAGGAATGTTCATTAGCATAATTATGCTCATTAACATAATACGTTCCTCACTTAATATGAATCTGATTGGTTTACTTGGGATTAAAAGCCTGAAGCTGCAAAACTGAGGATGACCTTTTCTGGGAGCTTGAGGACTTTACTGCTCCAGAGGTTTGGGATTGTAGGTCCAGGATCCCATGTTTGCAGCAGTACCTCAAATATATTTTTGTTCACTATTATAGTATCACAATTATTATTCTGAAAAAGCAAAGGCTCTCAGGCCTTTTTTTCACTGCCAGAACATCTAATATTTGCCAGACAGAGACATTCCTGTGAGACAGAACTGTACATAGAAGTGTATTATGGAAACAGTTAATATAGAACCTCTGTGTAACTTGAGTTCATTTATTCTTGATAATAATGGAACGCTAGGTTGGCATCCTAATGTCCTATTTTTCTGCTTAGTTGGAACCTGTCATGTGCATGTTGACATTAACAGGAAAGCTGAATATGAAACTTGACTTCGCTACCTAGAACATTAAAATTTCAGTAAGTTCAAAAAAGAAAAATGCAAACATTTGAGAGGTCATTCTGCTTGTTCATTTTTTTACAATAAATTGCATGCAGCTCTCATTATATCGTTCATCTCTCATAATAGCTTAATTTGGACTCCTTCCAAATTAAAATGGAGACAAAGTCATTGTTTTGCTGTTTTCAAAAGAGATGCGGAATTTCCTATGAATAAGGCAATAGAGCAATGTCTTGAATACTAAAAGGAATACACAATTTCCTTCTGGTAGCTGTGCTGGCAATTGAGTTAGTGTGTTTCCCTTGCTTGAACGGCTAAAGAAAATAATGGTTTTGTCCCTTCAAATGGCACTGTGGAATCCAAGAGTTGATTTCAGCAATGTGACTCATACATCACGCTGTCGTAGTTCACGTATGGTCTCCTCTTCTTGAAGAGTTTCTTGATGGCTTCCTGGGTGATAAAACATGTCTCTGTACAGCTCATATTGCTTCCATTGCACCGTCCCCACTGCAGAGGGAAAACGAGCAGGTAAACCCTGCTTCTCTCTGAGCATTCCCTTTTAAAGGCAGTATGTGATATTATTGCTAAAATCAGAGTTTTCAAAGATGATCAGACAATAGTTATTTTTTTAAGGAGAGTCACTCTATAATGTTATGCACAAAAGTACTGCCTGTTGTCTTAGACAATGTGAGCTAAACTGTTCAGGTCACTCTAATAAGGCTGGTTCTGAGGTTGTACTGAGACCAGGCCAGTGCTTAAATACAGGCTGGGGCAGAGGGGCTGGAAAGTGCCCAGTGGGAAAAGCCCTGGGGGTGCTGGTGACAGGGGCTGGACATGAGCCCAAGTGTGCCCAGGTGGGCAAGAGGCCAATGGCACCTGGGCTGTGCCCGTCCCCTGTGCTGGCACTGCTGAGACCCCTTGAGGGCTGTGTCCAGTTCTGGGCCCTCATGGCCAGAGAAACCTGGAGGGGCTGGAGCGTGTCCAGGGAAGGGAACGGAGCTGGGAAGGGGCTGGAGCCCCAGGAGCGGCTGAGGGAGCTGGGAAAGGGGCTCAGCCTGGAGAAAAGGAGGCTCAGGGGGGACCTTGTGGCTCTGCACAACTCCCTGACAGGAGGGGGCAGCCGGAGGGGTCGGGCTCTGCTCCCAAGTGGCAGGAGGAGAGGAAATGGCCACAAGTTGTACCAAGGAAGGTTTAGATTGGATATTAGGAAAAATTCTTCATGGAAGGGTTTTCTAGCTTTGGAACAAGCTGCGGAGGGAGCTGATGGATCACCACATTTTCAAAAACATAAGCAGATGTGGCACTTGAGGACCTGGTTTAGTGGGGAACATGGTGGTGGTGCTGGGCTGATTGTTGGACTTGATGATCTTGGAGGTCTTTTCCAACCTTAAAAACTCCATTCTGTGAAAGGAGAGGCCCCAGAATGAGCACCCATCCCCTTCCTGGGGTGCTCACAGGAGGCTGTACCCTGGATGTAGGACTGTGGTCATAAAGCTCAAGGCACTCTGCTGTCTCCTGCCCTTCAGGAGGTGTTTTTGGTCACTCTTCCAGTCCGTGCTCCCTTCCCCCTTTTATTCTTGTTTGTAAGAACAGAGAATTCAATTTCAACTTAACAAATCATGACTTTGATTACAACCAGGAAACTCCACTGCTTTTCATGTGCATATTCCTGGAGCTGCATGGGCATCGAGAAGTTTTGACCCTACATCACTATCAAATGTAAATAGGAGATATCAAGAACAGCAATAGCATTTTTCAAAACCATCCTACAGTAATATGAAGCATGTACAGAAGAATAGCATAATTCACTGAATTTTAAAGAAGTGAAATGCAAGTGTTTATACTGGAAAATTGCCAAGACACAACTATTAAATGCCACATATTATTCGAAATATTCTCCTCCATAACGGGTGCTGACAGGAGGTCAAAGACACCCTTTAGCTCATGCCCTGGAGAAAAACACAATTCATGCTGCCTTTTAAATATTAACTAGTGGCAGTTCTCAGTTTTCCTATGAGTTAACTAACAATACTAATCATTACTATCAAACGCTCTTACAAACCTCTCAAGGTGTGGATTTCAAAGAACTCTGCAAAAATCTGGAGTGCCTCTTTTCCCAGTTTTGCAAATAAAGAGAGTGATGTGGTTGGGATTCGTGATTTGCCTAAAAGCCCAGATTGCCATAATGCATTTCTAAGAATAGCACACAGGAGGTTTTGGCTCTCAGCCAAAGGATCACTCCACAAAACCACTTTGCTTCTGACACCTGTGTTGCGAGCCATGTAACACTGATTTGAAGATGAATGGAAAGGGAGAGCAGCATTTCGTGTACCAGCAACACAGAGCTTTGCAAAACCTCAGATTGCTTTTTCAGAGATTTCTCTCTTGACTACAGACTGACCTGAGCTGTTGCTTATTTGACAGGTAGGGCCATGGACCCCAGTTCTTGGATGGCTGGACACAGGAATGCTCTCTGCATGCTTTCCTCTGTGTAAATCCGACTGCTGTGCCCACTCTTCTTGAAGATTTTTATTTCATTGATAGTAAGCCCTGATGGGGCACTAAAACTTGGAGTCTTAGCTCAAAGTGGAATAGAATTAAATTCGTGTGAGTGGTGGAATGCACAGCAGTGTCTGGGAGATAAACTCGAGAGCAGAAAACCCTGTGACTATTTTGCTTATAGAGCAAGTGTGGCATAACCAGTCCCACCAGAAACACACCAGGAGTGCCAAAAAATTAAAAGACCTTGGCTGGATCACCTACTATTTAGGAGTAGAATTCATAGCTAAATTCAGGTGATTAAATTCTGTATCAGGAGATAAAGGCTTGATGCCTGGAAATGCTTTTCCAACATGCAGGAAACAGGCAAGGAAAAGCTCTGAAAATGAGCTGGAACAGATGAGTGAGGTGTAATTTTCATCCTGCTTCTCTTTGCTCTTCCTCTCCCCTCTCCTGCTCTTTGAAGATGTAGCTCCAAGGTCTAAGGACTCAGTTTTGCACTCAGGAGCATCAGGGAAAGGTTGCAAAAGGGAGATGGGGGAAGGAGGGAGTGAAAGAGAGAAGAAAGTATCAGGTACCTTGGAGACACTAACCAACAGAACCTAAAATATTCTTTTTGAAACTGGACCACTGTGCAGCTGGAAAGTCAAAGGATGTTAAACTAGTCAGTAGTAGAAGTGTTTGAATGCGTTACAATGAAAACACTCTGAAAAACAGAATATCAGCATTTTTCAATTCTTTGGCCAATAAACATGATAGAAGTGATTTTAATGGGTCCTTCTGCTTCTTCAGGTCTGGCTGCACAGTGGCGCCCATCATCAGGAAGCTCAGTCTCTGCATGCCAGGTTTACATACATTAGACTCAATTTATCCAAAAGCACAGGCAGAAAGAAGCTCCAAGTCACAACGTTGTTTAGGCTGAGGTAGGTACTCCCTTTCCCATATCAGGGAGTATCTACTATGTTTACATACCTCTAGGTCCTTATCCAGTACAAATCAGGACATTTGGATCAACTAAATTCCTCCTCTTTAGAGCCCCTGTTTTCTGTGATTAAGTTTTTGGTAAATACCCTTGGTACCAAACACTGTTTCTATTTTAACTTTATTTTGATTTCTGGTGTAGCAAATATAATTGAGACAGAAGTGTCAGAGTTTGGTCCCATTTCTTGTTCCCCCGAATCCATGTATACCAAATACTTTGTCTTGGAGGGAAACTGGGATTTTGTTTTTTTCCAGTGACAATAGGACTGTGTCCAGATTGGCACATACAACCTTATGTTTCCTGACAGCCTGTTTGCCCTGCAGTTTTGACTGCATTTTTTCTGAAAGATGTTGATAAACCATGTTCTTAAAATGAAGTACTTTTAATTAAAAATTTGAAAAAAGAAAAAAAGATTTTTCATGGCTGGGTTACAAATTCATCATCATCATCTGGCACTTGACTGAGTTCTCAAAGCAAAGTTCTCATAGTCTGTTTGGCTAAATTACAGTGAGAGAACAGAGTTATGTTATGTATTCCATCTTTTCCTACATTATCTTGCCACTTCCAGGAGCCACAGTTTACTCTGCCAGTCCTCTTTTCCCTTCTTGTCTGGCACTGGGAAGAAGCAGAGTTTCAGACAGCTCTGACTATCGCTGACTTCAGTCTGAGCTCAAAAAGCAGGGCGGTTTCTTCACTTTCCAAAGACCAAGAGGAAAACATACCAGTGCTTTTGTGGGTCTGTCTTTCCAAGAGAATTCTTTGCACGTGATGCTCCATTTTTTAGGAAGGGAAAACGTGGTTACTTTCTCTGTGTTGTAGTACTTGGTCTCCTACCCGTCACTCCATCTCGGACATCAAAAATTAATTTTTATCTACTTGCACTCTCTTCTGCAGGAGAATTTATTTTCCCTGTTTGTTTTAGCTCTTAAACCTTCTCTGCAAAACCTTAATTTAGTGTGAACCACTTATACAATGCAATGATATCATTTTTCATTCCATATCTTTTTAGTTCTACCACTGTGAAGGTGCCTCAGACCAGCTGAGCATATTAAATATTTGAGAGTATATTATAGCAGCAAAGGAACATTTTTATCAATACAGTTTATGATATAATTAAAGAAATTGAACACTTGTGTGTAGACAAAGCCCTAACTTAGTAATACTGGGTTTATTTAGGCCTCTGAGCTAGTTCCTTTAGCAAAGGCTTGCTGTGGTGTATATTGGCAGAGCTATAGAGGGGAGCAATAAATCAGTGCTCTTGCCATGTCCTCTGCCACTACCTGGTCTTTACTGGGAAAACTGATGATCAAAGCAGCAGACAGAATTCACTGAATCTCAGTCTTTCAGCCATTCCCCAAAAAGACAGGCTGCTCTGCTAAAAAGTGCTCCTGGTTTGGGTGCAACTTTTACCAGTAAAGGAGTGCTCGTGTCAGAACTGCTCATGCCACTTCCCTGAACGAAATAAGCTGGGTTTGCTCAGTGTGACTGTGTCTACCCCAGGGCTTTCGCTGCTCAGAAATACTCCTGGCTGACATTGTTCTGAGGAAAACATCTCTATCTAGCTTTAGTCTAACTGGGCTCTGAGAAATAGGAGAGCTCCCCGCAGGTACAGAGGGGAGAGGGAAAGGAGCACGGCTGTACAGGGTCACCAGTGCCACAGCAACAGGGAGCGCCATGCGCTGGATGGTGTTTTCCTGAAACACCCTGCCAATCTAAGCCTGTGTGAGGAGCTTGTCCCACACCCCCACTGTGTGATTTAACACACATTTATTTAATATGGGGGCCAAGAGTGAGGCACTTTTTAGGTGAGGTGCACCTTTAGTAATTGCAGGAGATGAACTTGGCTCTGCATTTGCTTGTTGATGGCACGTCATAAAATGTAAATACCTGCCTTGTATCTGGGAGATAGTAATTAATGACAAATACTAGTAGTTATCTATTTCTTAATTAGATAAATATACATTTCAGCAAGGAACCGGTCATATTTTATGACCTAATTAAAAGAATGTATATAGGGATTATTGCATGCAGCGGTCTATGATAACTGGGAAAGACAAATAAACCCAGGCTTTGCTGCAGGCTGTTTGAGGCAAGAAATTCTGTAACAAAATAGGAAAGTGTGCAGTGGATGGACACGGCTTTGCAGGGCACTGTGGCTGATCCACACGGGGAAGGGCTGATTCATTGAGCTGTTCCCACTGCTCCAGCAGCTCCGGGGTAGTGCTGTATGTACAGCACGACGGAACAGCATGTGTTATCAAATTCCATCACCCACAGGCTCTTCTGGTCCAGGGAATTATCATGGTCCCTCACTTGGCAGCTTGCAATGAACATTTCTGCCACAGAGCTGCAGCCACGACTGGCCCAGGGTCCTTTCCCTTGGTGCTGGCAGCTGCAGGGAAGATTTGGTTAGGAAGGCAAACTTACCTGGGAGACCTGGGCTACCTGCTCTGCCACCCATTTCCTTCTGCTTCTGCCAGAAGTTTCTCCTCTCTTGTATTGTCTCCATTTTGAAAGAAGAATTATGTATCTCCAAGTATCTCCAAGACATAAAAAACCAAAAAAGCCCCAAACAACTGCCCCCAAAAAACCCAAAAACCCCA
>VZTD01001143.1:598241-688512 GCA_013397725.1 Rhagologus leucostigma | reverse complement strand
AAAAAACAAACCAAAAAACCAACCAACCAAACCAACAAAAAACTCAAACCAACGAAGCAAGGGCGAAAAGGGAAAACAGAAAAAACTATTAAAGAAACTTCCCTATCTGTCCATCCAGGAGCCACTCACACCTCAATGCAACCAAGATGCTTTCAGTAAACGTATTCCTCAATAAAAAACTACTTGCAAACTGTGGGGGTGAACAATTTCCAGTGGAAAATGTTATTTAGGAAAATAATAAACAAAAATGGTGCATGGGGTGTGCTGCCTTCATTGGGGTCTTCAGTGTATTGAAATATTTAGGAAGATCAATAGACTGCATTACTGTTACAGTACAATGCAGCATTTTTTTGTCGGTCTGAAACATTTTGATGATCAAAATGAAATATTTCATAACTTTGTTTTTATTCTGATTTGAGATGATAAAAAAGCCCAAACGTTATGAATCTGTGGAAACAAATTAATATCTTGGCTTTCCTGACAGTATAGAAAAGAGTCTCTCTTCCTCATATTCACAAAATCACAAAACAGTTGAAGCTGGAAGAGAGCTCTGGAGATTCCCTAAGCGAGCACACATCCACTTCTGTGAGACTGTTTTACTTTGGTAAGGAAAGTCAGATTTGTCCCATTTCTAACAGTAATGTGCTTAATCTGAAATCATAGCAATTCACTCCCAATTTCTGGCAATACTTCCTGCATCTTTATTTATGGATAGAAAATGCCTTTCCTGGAGAGAAAAAGAAGTATCTGACAGTTCTTTGAAACATTCACTGTGTGTAAACAGATTATTAGTATTCTGCAATAAATATTTGCTTCCAGTTTTAAGACCCTCAATGGAAGTGACTTGTACTCTGAGAGTGTTTTCAAAATCTTTCAGAAGGCAGAAGAGTCTCCTTTAGTGCTAATTTGTATACATGAATTTTAGTACAAAACAGATATAATTTTATGAACATTAAATATTGATGATGCATGTTTCACAATTTCATGAAAAAATTGACTGCAATAATAATCTCCTCCTGGTCATGTCTCCTCTGAGCCTCTGAGCTAAAATTTGACAATCGGCTAATTCTATGGGAAAATAGACTTTTGCTCCATTACAAAACCAAACAGGCTATGATTTGTTTCCTGAATGTCACAGGGAAAACTCAGCTGCAGTTTTCAAACAGAAAAATGAACATATAGGATTGGTGCTGGTGTCCTGCCACAACACTTTGAAGAATCCCTGCAGCCCTCCAGTGATCCTTAGAAAATGGTTTGGATTGCCTGGAGATGTTCAGTGAGCTCAAACTTTGCTAAATCCAGTCTTGCCTAAAACACAAACTACGGGTCTTGTCAGTGACTGGGCCAGAGAATTTACAAACCAAGATTCATTATTTTCCCACACAACCAATTTCTGCTTAGGACAGGAGCTACTGCAGTTCATTTGACTCCAGTCAGGACAAATTCTCCCAGGTTCCACAGCAAATAATTCAAAGTCCTACATAAAGTAGAGCAATGCCAAAAGTAGCCTGTCCTCTGCACGGATGAAACCATGAGGCGCTACGGAGAGTAGTGCTGACTTTGTCTGGGCTAAAATAATTTTGAAAGGAGCAGTAAGAGTTCATAAAATCGGATTGGACTCGTGGCAGAGTTCTGTGTCTTAATGGGATTGGTGTTTGTGTCTCTTTCAAGTCCTCTGCTGGGACACCAGTGCAGTTCAGTTGTGCTCCTACATATTTAAATACGACTTCGCTTGCTTTAGAGATGTGGTTTAAATGCACTCAAGAATTATGCAAAACCCCTAGGTTTGTGAAGCCTTCAGCACCATTACTAAGCCATTAAGATGGGTTTGAAATCACAGCGGAACACAAAAATACTGTAATTAAGTTCAGAAGTTTTCGTAGCATAGATGAGAGATATTGTTTGAGGCAGCTCCTTGCCATTAATGGGTTTTGCTGAAGATGTTGCTGTGTGTCAAAAACCCAATCAACCTGAAAACCCAGCTGCCCACAAGGGAAAAACCTAAACTTCTCCGTAAACTGCAAAGCTGCAGTACCTTAATCCCCTTCCTGGGGCTGAACTGGTGTCTGGGCTCCACCAGAGGGGTGGAACAGCTCATCCCTGGGAGGCCACAGCAGCAGCAGCACCTGATGCCACGCCCGTGTTGTTCAGTGAGTGCTTAACTCTTAACTGGTCTGGGGGAGCTCTGCACTGGCACAGCTGGGGGCTTCCAAGGCTGAAAGCGGGGCTCTGTTCTGCTGGGCAGGCACAAAGCTGTGGGTGGTGCTCTGTGCTGGCCGCCTTCGCAGCCATGCTGGGTTAGTTGTGCCTTAGTGGTGTTTCACCCCAAGGAATGCTGCCTGTTCTGTGCACATCCTGTGCACGCTCCACTCCCCTTGGTTACTTATCCCACAACTTTTCTGCTCTTACTCACAGGGTTTTGTGGGTTTTTTTTTTTTCGGGGGGGGGTGATTTTTGACTCCTTTCTCTAAAGCCATTCTTTTTTATTGAAATTTGTTACTACAAAGCATTTAACCCCTGACTTTTGGAACTGGCTGCTCAGGGAAGTGGTGGAACCACCATCCCTGAAGAGTTCAAAAGGCGTGGGATGTGGCACTTGGGAATACAGTTTAGTGATGAACATGGTGGTGCTGGCTTAATGCTTAGACTCAATAATCTTACAGGTCTTCTCCAAATTTACTGACTCTGTGATTTGCAGAACTACTATAAGGGAGTGCTTCTGGGTAGCTGGGTGGTTGTTTTGTTGGGTTTTTTTTTTTCCCATCTGATATACAGAACATAGTTATTTGTGGTTTGTCTCCCTGGGTGAGGAAAGCTGCTCTCACAGTTCAGACAGGCTGCTCTGGTGCTCTGGTGCCCATGTTGTGCTAACAAATAACATGTGGTGGGGAAAGACTAAAGTTCAAGATATGGTGGTGACATTAGCAGAGCTCTTTTCTCCCTAAGATTCCCCCAAACCATCTGCCATCAAGTGATAAGATGACATAAGTGGAAAGCTGTAAGCAGCAGAGCTCCTACTGCATTGTCTCCATGACCATAGGAGAGAAGGAAAAAAAAATGCCAGTACAGTTCTGCCTTGGGGTGAGCACCAGGGGAGTACCCTTAATAAACACCCAATGTGTGAGATGCTGTGTGCAGAAGAGTCACTTTAAGAAATGCCTGAATGGATGAGAACAGATTCCTCATCAGGGCACACAGGTATTACAACCTATGAGAATGGAGACCAGCAGCAGCTCTGTAAAATTCACACCTGTGGCCTTTAGGTGTGATATTTGTGACAGACAGGCTGAGCTCTGATTGACCACCCAGTGTCTAATCACTCTGTAACTACCCAGAGCACGCCATGCAATGGCACTGACCCAGTGGGGGCAGCTTTATTGGAGGCTCCATGCCTGCCTTCACATTATTATGCTGCTGTGGCCTTTTGAGCATAACATTTAAAATGAATGGACTCCACACTGGGTAGGATTTACCTACAAACTGTCATTTCTATTTATGCAAACAGTCATGACTCTTAACGAGAATTGACTCAGTTTCTGGGAGAATGCTGCTGCCTCTCCAGCCAGAAATCATAGGCTTCTGAGTCTCATTTTAGGAACTCTGACCATATTTTAAAGGTAGATTAAAAGAGATTGAATTTTGACACACGAAACCAGGTTTTCAAAAGGCCTGTATATTTGGCATATCATTCCAATATACGTAGTCCTCACTACACGCATTTTTAATGCATTTCCCTGGTTACACAGGCCTTGGAGAGCCTGCCACCCGGGGCTTTGATTTTCATAATACAAGTGTTTGCCCATGCAGAAGCTTGCGTGAAAATCAGCTCGTGCAGTCTGTGACTGTGGGTCTCTTGTGCCTGAATTTCACTAACATGGCAACTTAAAAGCCAGCAGAGTCCATTTTCCTTCTTCTGAAATTCTTAGTTTGAATCATGCTGTGCCATGAGAAGTGAAGTTTGTGCCAGAGACAAGGAGCAGTTTGAGCCAGAGGGGTACTCTGAGAGAGGCAGGATGTCTCTGACTGAGTCCATGGGGAGAAAGGGGGCACAATCTCCCACTGAGGGTGACATAGCTGGGCTCTCGTTTGGTTTTTATTTTGATTGGGAAGATGCTCTCCCTCTCTGTCTCTCTTTGGAAAATAGCACCTTGAGAAAAATTGGCAATAAAGAATTCTGAAGTCAATTGGATTCAGGAGAGGCAGGGAACAAAACGGATGAAACATCTTTGTGCCTTTTTCTGCCCCTGTGCCAAGACACCAGCTAGATGTACCTGGCCGTCACATATGCTAATTTGGCTACTGCCTTTTGGTTGAGAGTTTTTTGTTTTGTTCAGTCTGTGCACTGCAGCCATGGATGTTACAGGGCTGTCTTTGTTCATAGTCTTGAAAGCCATCTGCTTACCAGACATGCAATTTTCAATTTTAAAAAGCCCTCTTTATTCCTTAAATCCTGCCATTCTAGAGGCCTCTAGTAAGATGATAACAATTCCCCACTGGTCTGTGGAGGGATGATGATTTTTTTTTCTCGTTTTATGCTTTAATAATTCTATAAGTACAAGTAATGAATGAGCCACAGCTGGGTTTTGCTTGCCTTTCTCTCAGTGCTAGTTTTATTCTAAATATGAGTTGAATCTATTCTAAGAATTATTAGGAGGGATTCCTTTCACAGGTCTTTAAGCCTTCTGAGTTTGGCAAGCCAAAAGTACAGGCTTCAGTGTCTGTGCAGCCAACCATGCTCACTTTGCATGAGATAATTCAAATCCAAAGTTCTTTGTGCAGGGCAGAAGGGCCTTTTGTTTTGAAACCCTTTTGTTTTCACTCATGTAGGTTTATACATTCCAGGCCTGGTTTTCACCCGGTGTAAATGAGTATCATTTCACCAAACCCAGTGAAGCTGAGCTGTACAGTTTTCTACAAGTTGACAATCTAATACCTGGAATTACAAAGCACAAAGCCCTGAAAATCACCACAGTAATTTCTCCTGATTTTGTCTGGTTTCCATGCAAACCTGAAAGCTGATCTAAGCTTCAGTGGGAGGTCTGGACTAAGTGTAGGTCTTGTGGCAGATTTGCAAGCCAGGCAGTTCGACTAGATACTGAATTTTCCTAGTGAATTTTCACACAACTGTGATTCTGGGATAATTGGACTTGTGTATTTGCTGAGCTTATTCAATGTGATTTTTGTCTCAAGACATGCATGAAAACAGATGTTTAACTGCTGCTTGCTCTGAGCATTCTCCACTTTTTAAGGTATGAGGAGACAAATGGTCTCAAAAAATTTCCGTGCCATAATTTAAAAGCATCACTCAAGAGATGCTAAGTGCTTAACTGTTCAAGACTTCTAGATCTTCTCCTTCACATGTATTCTAACCTTAACTCTCATACTTAAGGGCCTCCCTCCACCCTCCCCTGGCCTTTTTGTGCTTGGGTACTGTTCAGCACCGCAGTGAAATTCTGCCAGGAGGCTCTGAGGGTCTGCCCCTGAAAATCAGCAGAACTGCAATTATTCTCTTCTTATATGGGTTCTGTTAGATGGGAAGATGGAGCTCAGAAACACAGAATCCCAGAATCATTAAGGCTGGAAAAGCCCTCCCAGCCCATGGAGTCCCAGGTGTGCCCCATCCCCACCTTGTCCCCAGCCCAGAGCTCTGAGTGCCACCTCCAGGCCTTCCTGGCACACCTCCAGGGATGGGCACTCCAAACCTCCCTGGGCAGCCCCTGCCAAGGCCTGAGCACCCTTTCCATGGGGAAATTCCTGCTGATGGCCAACCTGAGCCTCCCCTGGCCCAGCCTGAGGCCGTTCCCTCTCCTCCTGTCCCTGTTCCCTGGGAGCAGAGCCCGACCCCCCCGGCTGCCCCCTCCTGTCAGGGAGTTGTGCAGAGCCACAAGGTCCCCCCTGAGCCTCCTTTTCTCCAGGCTGAGCCCCTTTCCCAGCTCCCTCAGCCTCTCCTGGGGCTCCAGCCGCTTCCCCAGCTCTGTTCCCTTCCCTGGACACACTCCAGCCCCTCCAGGTCTCTCTGGACACAGTTCAGGGGTGCAGATCTAACAGGAGCAATTGTTGATATCCTGCCATCCACACTTTGGGTCTGCAGACCTGCTTTCTGCTGTGCTCAGAGCTGTTCTGAGTTGTGGAGCAGCTCTACTTCTCTTTGGCCAAAGGTCAGTGCCCAGTGCAGGTTACCACAGCAGGATTTCAGTCTCTTTCTGCTCAGCAAAAGGCTTGACCCCCAAACTACCAAAACCAACAAAAGTCATTTCATTAACTTCAGTGGCCTTTGGATCAAGCTGTGTCAGGCTGCACAGGATGGTGCTGAAATAGACCTTTGGAGAATTTTTTTCTCCTTTGGAAAATGTTAAGGCTTGGAAAAAAACTATCATTTTTGAACTTCTTGCTTCAGGAGAAATACTGAAAAAATGATTTCAAGCTGCTGATGTGTCAACTTTTTCTAATGAAAACAAAATACACAGTGGTTTGAAATATAAATAACACACAGGTGAAATATTTAAAAGACAAAACAACTCAATACAGTCTTGAAATAATTGAAACAATGTTTCAGTTTTCCTCTTCTGGGAACACAATTTTGCTTAATCCAAATTTTGGCAAAGAATATTTTGCACATAAATGCCCATGAGTGCATGATAACTGTTTTGGATACAATTTTACTACACAAGATCACCCCTCCAGACCTTTTGCCACTGTGCCATTTTCCCAGAGTGGCATTATTTAGTGCGATCATAAAAGGAATGAGAAAAAGTAGGAGAAATGACTGAGAGACACAATTCTAATTCCTAAATCTCTTGCAATCTGAAGAGAAATTTATCATCTTTATTTTTATGGGGCTGGCTGTGCATTAGCATTTCTCCATCCTTCTTCCCATTTTAAATCTTTGAAGTTCGGCACCATTTGAGTTACTCAGTTCTACATTCCTCCAGGAGAAACTGTATCTTGTCTCAGGCAGGGTGACAAACAGCAGCTCTCCCACCCTGTGTGAGGTGTAACCAGGTAGAGCAGGACAGCCCTGCTCTGGTCACACTCTGTCCCCAGCTCGCCTCCCACCAGCCCAGCTATCTCAGTCACCAGCAGCCACAGGAGGCTGAAAACTCTTGAGGATTGTTCCTGTAACAAGTGCTAGATTTTCTCTTCTCCAGGCTCTGGCCTGTGTTCTGGTTGTTTGCACTTCCTCGTGCACACTCTTTTGCCCTCTGGGGCTAAGCGTTTTAGATGTTCCTGGATTGTCCCACATTTCTCTGTCCACTTATCTGGGCCCAGGTACACCAATAATGTAATGAAAAAGGATTTCTCCTCTATAGGAGCTGTTAAAAACTGATGTAAAGAGCTGCACAGAGGAAACCATTTGCAGTTCACAGTAACAAGAAGTTTTATTGGTTAATAAATCCCAGGAACTATACTGCTTTGTTTTCTTGTAGCATCTGCTGGCTCCTTATTTATTAACTAGCGATTTCAAAAATATAAAGCACTTTTAATACCAGGGTCTGATCCAAAGCCTTTGGGTAATTCAGTAGGTTTTGTGTTGGCCATTAATACAGATGAGTGCTGCTGCTGAGCCTTTATGGGTGCCAAGAAAGGCAAAAGTAGCTCTTCCCTGACTATACTATCATTTAACACTCACTAATAAATATGACACAAAGTCAGGGTTTTGGGGTAGCCGCTTATAGGCAGATCTTCTGAATTCTAAGTTCCCAGCGCCCATTTAAGTATTCTAGTGGCTTCCTCTGATGTTGTATCATAACTGCTATTTCCCTGACTCCATATGCTTCCCATACACATCTGCAGTGCTTTTCTGTATGCTCCAACACTGAGAAAATGGACATCAGAGACAGAAGACTGATTGGGGATCTCTTGGTAAAATTTATTTAGCTAGAAAAAAGAGAGAAACAAAAAGAAGTCATCAAAATCCATCAGTATCAAAGCATTATATGAGGAGCAGTGGCTCTCAACAAATTCCTTGTTTAAAAAAACAAATTGAAGTTTTCAGATCTCGCATTTCAAAAGGCTGATGCTATCGTGCAATATTTTGATGGATGTGATGAAAAATTGGTAAGGCAAGAAGCTTCAGCATTTACATTTGTAGATTTAGATTGCCACACACATGGCAAGTCTGATGCAATTTCACTGAGACCCCAGGCAGAATGTAGATATAAATCCACACTGCATTACTGCAGTAGAGCTCCCAGAATATTTTAATTAAATTAGTGTTTCAGCAATAAACTATTAAACCAATCTCAGACTTATTATTCAGGTAAAATATCACACGGCAGAAAGACTCCAGGATGTTATGACTAGTGTAGCTTATAATGATTTACTGGGCAGCAGTAAAATCATTCAGTTCTGCTGCTTGTTTGGGTTTTTTCCAGGTTGTTGCCCATGTGGCTGCAGTGGAAGCTGGCTTTGTATTAATAGGTGAGATATTTAATTGTGCCAATATCCTGTTTAACTCCTCGCCTGTGGTCCGTCGTTCATGCCTCTGGTTTATCCTGTTGTATGATTGATAAACGAGTAATGAGATAAATAATCCTTGTCACATTGTGAGCTCCTCATCTTCGAAAGGCGTGTTTGTCTTTCCTAGAAAGGAGATAAATTCTTAATTATTTTAGGCTGACATGTACCTTTTCCGAAGAGGATGGAACATATGGAATGATAGCAAATGATGTGGGGGGAGAGGTAGAGGAGTATCACCTTGGACTTCCTAATTTGTCCAGCTCAGACAGACTCACTGCGGGATACCAGCAGCTACTTATGGAACCAATTTGTTGTTGGTGTCCTGTATGTCTCTTTTACCATCTGAGTGTCTATTACGGAATAAAAAAGACATTCCTTAGCACAGGGAAGGTTTAAAGGGCAGACCAAAGCGGCTGTGCCAGATCCATATTGCTGGGAGAAAAGTGGAAGGAAGTGTAGAAAATGGGACGTCAAAAAGAACAGATGTTGCTAATGAAACATTCACTGTGACGGGTCTGTGTCCTGGCAGAGCTTCACAGGAGCTGAGTGATCTCAAAAATGCCTTCTCTGTTTTGTACTTGTGTTCAGAAGTGCGTTATGAGGATGATGATAGTTAACTCCCATTGACAAGCACTTTTGGCTGAAGTGTTACAGTGACATTAAATATCAGATGGATGAGGACTGTCAGCAAACTGCGCCGCTTCCTCTGCCCACAGCAGCTCGGGGCTGGAGTCCTCCCTGGACACCTCAGTTTCTCTCAAGGAGTAGCTTGGGGTTGGATCTGAGCTGCGCTGAGGAGGTAGGTAGATGCCCAGCTCAGCATCTGTGTTGGTTTGTGATGACTGAGACAAAAATCTCTGTCCTCTGGGACAGAGTAACCCTTTAAACTCCTCTCGTGTGTCATGGGGTCCCAGTTCAGCTGCTGAGATCCAGAGCTTTCCTCTGCCCATGGTGGGGCTTCCTGGCTTCTCCAGGTTATTCTTTAGCATGGATTTGTTTGAGGGGGTTTGTTTCTTGAAAACAAACATGCTCAAATATAAACAAGTCCCCAAACGTCAGAGGCTGGTCCAAAATGGGGCTGTTCTCATCTGATCAGCCTGACCCACGACGGGGACCCATTTCAGATACTTTGGAACAGATGATCTAGAAAGAAAGGAGAAAAGGATTTAATTGCTACTTTGCAATTTTAATGAATAAATGCCATTTCTGTTCGTCTTCTATTTACTTTCCTGATGTAAGGCAGAGTTCTAACGCCAAGAATTAATTTCATTACGAGCAGAAAAAAAGACACTTCATTAATAGTGAACTGTTATTGCTGGCATATGTGCTGGCTGGCTTATGCCTGCAGCTCTCAGCAGAAATCCTCACAGCTTCTCAGACACAGGCTGCCATTTCCAAAGTAACTAATTCTCACGATGCCTCACGTTCTCTAATTTTGATGTAGACACTTGAAGAAAAGTTAATTTTTGGAGCATTGAGGTTTGGAATTTTCTGTAATTCAGGTCTTCGATGATCTAGGTAAGATACTAAAATTAAGCCCGTGGCTTCTATAATTTGGAGTCGTTTTGCAGAGGAGAAGGGGTGGAGGATCAAGATACTTGAAGCACATCTGCATTAAGGACATTACATCCATAATTCAATATAATTGAAACGATAGATTGGGATAAAATCACAGATTCTGAATCACAAGACTGAAAGGTGGTCGTGTCCCTATCTGAAATATTTGGAATAGTAATTCTTTCAAATAGGAGCTAACTTTGTCTTGAAAACCTTAAGTTCTGCTTGACTTGAAAGAAACAAAATAGGGAAAATATTAAGGAATATTTTAATTTTTCTTTTCCTAATGTAGAAGTGTGATTAAATGGTTGAAGATCAAAATTATCTGATAGCTCATAATAGAGCAAAAATGAATTTTTAACACAAATCTTTGTCTCTTTTTTTGGCTTTCTTTTTTTTTTCAAATGAAAAATCTCTGAACAGTGAAAAATTATGACAGGGAGTACTTCATTGTAAAATCATACCTAACACTGAAGTGTCTCATACAGTAAGGTCCCTATACACGGATATATGCACACACTATTGATAAACACACGTATAAGTATTTAAGCACACACTGCCTGGGCTGCATGAACTGAATCACTGTAATCTCTCTGTAAATGCTCCCAGATCCATTTATACCAATTTAGCAAAACCTGTCAATAATGTAATATAAGATAAGCATTTAAATCTGAGGGTGTTTTTACAGGGATTTGCACAGAAGTAGATGTTTATGTGCTGCTTTTAATTAAAGCAGCGCAATGAAACAAGTGGGATGATCGTGTGGCTTGGAAAATTGTTTATATAAACTGAAAATAAAGTATATATAAATTAACTTATGTACAATAAAAGAGCTCTTTGCATCATAGAATCACAACTAATTTTCCTTGACTTTTCTCCCACTGTATTGTCCTACTGTGTGCAAATGTTTTCCCCAACTCTTTTTCACTTGCTATGGATGTGAGATGCAGCTTGGCTACCGAGTGCTTTTCTCCCAAACAATTTTTCTCCATGATTTAACTCACCAAAAATCACATAGCCACCAGCCTGTCTTTCCGGTTGCTCAGGTACCTGTTCCTTCTTATTTTTCTGGTTATTAATAATCACAGTAGTTTCAGGTTTATTGCAGGAATTCACATTTTTATTTAGTGATATTTCTTTACCACTTGGCCTTTAAATACCATTTACTTCTCCACAATGGTTTTCCTGCATAATGTCTGATTCCAGTCTTTAAATTCTAATTCATTGAATATCTGGCTTTTTAAGAACCTAATGTCCTTGTGCTGGTGCTCTGGCATTTGGAAACCCTTCAGATATGTCTGTGAGCTGATTGTATCAGAGTAACTCGAGGCACTCACAGCTGGTTATCCTGATTGCTCACACTGGCCAGGACGTAGTCACATACAGAGAACCTCTAGCACCTGCCTTTACTTACCTGAAATAATCCTGTCTCCACATCCAGCTGCCCTCAGGATTCACATCTGTTCCCTCACATCTGTTTGGTCCTTCATGTAGGTGCAGGGGATATTGTACTTTTCCTCTATATTAATATTTTTTTCCTTATATCTTGACCTCTAACTGGTTTAATTTTACACTTTAAGGATCTATTTAACACCCTTTTAGGTAGATTCCCTTTTTGTGGATGGAATAGGGGTTCTAGGGACTGTATAACTTCAGGCAGGGAGGATACAAAGGAGAGCAGGACTCCTTATTTTCTCTGTCTCCTCTTCAGGACAGGAGGAAATGGCCTCAGGCTGTGCCAGGGGAGGCTCAGGCTGGACATCAGAAGGAATTTCTCCTTGGAAAGGGTGCTAAGGCCTTGGAAGGTGTTGGAGTCCCCACCCCTGGAGGTGTCCCAGGAAGGCCTGGAGGTGGCACTCAGAGCTCTGGGCTGGGGACAAGGTGGGCATCGGGCACAGCTTGGACTCAACGGCCTTGGAGGGCTTTTCCTCAGTGATCCTGGGATTTTGTGACTTTCAGTAAAACCACCTCAACAGATAAAAAACATTAAGAAGAGATGTCCAGAGGTTAGTAACAGACAAAGTACTACAAGCACCAGTAAGGCAGCTTTAGTCAGTTGGCAGAGGAAAAGAAGAGAATGTGCTCCTTTGGTAAACAGAATGGCCCAGCTCAGCTCAATATTTTGATTTACCAGCACTGCACTTCCCTGAAGTGCAGGGTCTGAGGAGCATCACTGACTCTGTTCCCTACACTGTAGGGTTCCTTAGGGAGCTTCAGCATGGGGTGTTTTTCCTCTGGTCACACACACACTGGAGCACATCAGGTGTAACAGGATGAAAGAAAAGTCTCTGTGTCTTAAGTAATGCCGCGGATGTCTAATGACAGCACAGTCTAGTCTGCTTTCATCTCAAAGCACAACAAGGAGTTTGGCACAACAGAGAAATACAGCAGTCAACGTAATTTAGGAGAGGATGTGAATTTCTGCCATGCTTATCAGAAATTAGGAGGGATTCACAGATAGGAGGAATCAGACCCTCTAAGCCCCCAAAATTTCCTTGGTCCCTTCAGAAGCCAAGACACCGAGCTGCAAACAACAGTGACCTTCTATCCCACCAAACCCTGCAGTGCTGTTCAGACAGGGCTGGGTGTGGGGGGAATAAAAGGCAGAGACATTTCGTACCCAGCACTGACAAAACACACCAGCTTTTTATGCAGCATTTAATTTTAACACAGAACAGCACAAACCAGATATTTTTTCACTCCTTTCTATTGTTCCACATTAATATTTCAAGAAAATCTATTAGTTTCTCACATAAACATCAACAGAGCAATAAACAAGTATTTCACGTAGGCTGAGTAATTCCAGATCATTGAAAATGATTATACTTGACTTACTCCTCCACGTAAATCTTTCATAACAGGGTCAGATGTTCAAATAGAATAAATCCATACGGAACCCATAAAGGATTTATATCCCTCACGGTCTATAGACCGTTTTTGCCATGTATTTTCCTGTATGAACTTTACTCAGAACTTGAAAAACATGTGCAGGCATTACTGTGCTTGGGAAAGATAAGAACAAATGACTTAAAGCAACCACATAACTAGGCTTTATTATTATTTTTACTTAATATTCTTAAGAGGTACCTTTTGAGGTACAGTGACATCTCAACTCAACAAGGCCTGGGAGTGCTGTCTTTGGGACTTCTTTATGCTCAAGTGAGTGAGAAATTCTTGGCTGAATCAGAGCTTGGTGCTAAATACCTTTGTAAATTCCTAAACCTGTTACTAGGGATTTCTGGGCAAAACTCACTACACTGCTACATTTATTATGCAAAACAAAAGTGTCATTCTCTAATTGCATGTGTTTCTTTGCCTGCTTTTTGCTATGCAGATTTAATTGTAACCCTCATGGGCAGCACCAGCCACAGAGCAATCCCAGCACCCAGGTCTATGGATGCTGAAGAAGCTTCAGCAGAGAATTTCTTTAGCTCTCTGCAGCACTTTTGTGAAAGTTCTGTCTTCCCCATGCAAGTAACTCAAAACAATGTTACCGTTTTATAAACTTCTTGCAGCTGCAGGTTGTTTTGTAGAATTGCTATGGTTCTAACTAGGAAAAACATCCAGAGATGGGTGTCTTAGAACTTGACCAATCCCCTTAAGGGGTGGATGGCAAAAACCAATTACCTTATGCCATTTCATAAACTTTCGCAAACTAACATATAAAAAGCCTTCTGATAAATCATTAAAGGGGGGGTTTGCCTTGTTTCCTTGTAACCCTGCCCCTGGGCTCTGTGTCGTTTCTTTACTTGTCCGTGGGGAAAACAGTGACACAGATCCAGCTGGGCAAAGAGTTTTCCAGCTGTAGCAGCAAAAACAGACTCTCCAAACCCCTTGTGGCCATGCCTGGGCAGTGTCTGGACCTCTGAATTGCTGGATTTTTTAGCTCCATTCCCTGTTTAACAAGCACAGTCTCAGCAGACCCTTTGTAATCATCCTGTCACCCTTTTTCTCATCATTCTGGGCCACAGCAACTTAGCAACCTTCCTAATATGAATATTTCAATGTTTGTAGCTCTGAATAACACACAGACTGGAAGGAATAAAAAAACCAAACAAACCATCCCCTTCTTCCCCCCCAGCTCCTTTTTACAGTTTTAATTGTAAAAAAGAATATGAATTAGATGTTAGGGACTAAAAGCTGAATTTTTTTTCCCTCTAACTCACCAGTGTTGGGGATGTAATAAATATGATGAATTTATTGCATGTGAGGTATGGGTTCTGATTTTTATCTCCTCTCTGCATGAAACCAATCTTCTCTGAAGGGACATTTGAATTGAAGAAATAGAGGACAAATATAAATACGGATAGAGGTTAAAGCTCTCAGTGTAGGTGTGAAGTCATAAACCATTTGACCAAAAAAAGTCATTATGTTGTTTCTGCTGCCAGCTTGCTGAGCTGATACACCAGAATTTCCTGAAAGATAAAGGAAACATTATGTGAAACAGTGAAAAACTCAGAAAAATGACATTCATGTAGTGCTAATTTTATTGCAGTCTTTTGTAGTGAAGTCACTCTTCAGTGCTTTCATTTTCCCTCCCAGATTTACAGATAAAAGGACTATTTTCAGACAAAGGAAATTGCAATGAGAGTACATGTTGTATTTCTGATTCCACAAGATGTGCACGTGTACGTGTTTCCAAGGATCACGTCGGTTTAATAGTAACAAACCCTTAGGGGCTGAGAGAATGCACATCCTATTTATTCTGAGGTTAAACATTTTCCTATCAGGCTGCAGATAATGGTTAATATACTGCAGTAAGTGCAATCTCATTATACATTCCTGTGCTTTCAATTATTAACATGCTAATATTTTCTATTAATTTTTAAATATTCAGGGTTTGAATGTAGATCACTGTATGCTTCTGAATAGATTTTTTTACATTAATTATTTAACCTTTGTTACTGTATCAGTATTTTATTATATGTAGCTCAATCTCCCTTGTTAGGAAAAAAAAAAGAAAAAAAGAAAAAAAAAGAAAAAAAAAGAAAAAAGAAAAAAAAGAAAAAAAAGAAAAAAAAGAAAAAAAAGGAAAACCAACCCAAAACCCCCCAAAAATCCCACAGATAAGGAAGTTTTGAATGTAACCACCTCTGGGTATAACAGGCATCCATCTGTTCATGCACACAGAGTTTTGTAGACATATTGCTGTTTTGTAAATAATAACAGAATTTCTAATCTATATTTATTACCACTGAACCAGGAACTGACAACAAGGCTTGGATGATTTGTGTGCAACAGTGAATGAGGAAGAGAGTGATGTTTAAAACCTGTCTCATTGACTAAAGGACAAAGAAACAGACCAAAATGAGCAGATCTAGAGAAAAATAATGACATGGGAGCAAGAGGAATAAAAAGTCTAAGGTGTAGCATCCCAGATTATGCTCTTGAAACATGGACAGAGCTGGGAGTGGGAAAAAGTAGCTCATGGGTACTCTGGCTCTGCTAACCTTACACCTCCACAGAACATTCAGGTTTGATTTTGCATGTGGAGCTGATTCTAAATATATTTTTGGAATACTAATTAAGGGGATTCATACAATCTATCATAACCCATAGTTTAGCCTCTTAAAACAATGGAAAGAAAGGATGCCTTTGCCCAAGATAAATAGATCGTAGATCACAGAATGATCATTCTATTCTATCCTGCTCTATTCTGTTCTATTAAGAGAAATATCTGAAGCAGATGGACTACAGAAAGAGATATTTGGCCAAAACCAGACCCATAATTTATTTCAGGATCAGATTAGAAATAGCCAGAACAAATCCCACGGGAATGTAAAAGACCATGGCCATTTGCAGATGTGTGTGGATCAGCACTGCCAGGTTGCTCACACCATGACACAATTGCCATCAGCTGGGATTTGGATGATGCTGTAGCAGAGATCAATCTCTTTTTGTCCTCTTTGGAGTCCTGGTGTGCCCTTTCTGTCTAACTTCTGTCGCATTCTCTGCCCCTCTGACCATGCATTCACCTCTCCCTAAACTCCCTTTTTTGCCTTATCTGATGTTCTATTTACACAGTTTCCTTTTGTCCTCCTTTTGTTTCCTCTGTCTATTAACTGGGTAAGAAATAGAATTTATCCAGTTTTGCTTTGTGGATCTACTCCAGAAATCTCAGTGAAGCCAATGAAATTACTTACATGCCTGAAATACAACATATACCCAGCAGCTTAATGAGCTTTTAGAGTCTGTCTCTTTGCCTTTCCTTTCATTATATGCTCCTCTCCCTTTACACAGCTTCAGGAGACATATTTGTGGCATTACAGATGCTCGATAGTGATTCCAGAAGTAGTAAGAATAAGTAATAATAATGTGGGTTTCTAGGTTGTTCACTTTATGCTCATTTAAATTGGCATTTCTGTTTAATAAATCTCTGTACATGAATCTCTGAAAAGCTATAGTGAGAGTCGTTAAACAAGAAAGTTGCCTGCCACAAACCCCAGGCAATCAGAGCCATCACAGCATTTTAAGTGAACCCACTGCCAATATTCCAAAGTCTTCAGCTTATTGTTGATGCAAGTGATGTTTGGATAAAACCCTGTATCGAGCCTCTTTAATTATGCCATGGATGGATTACAATTAATATGTAAATACAGACATAAAACTAGGCTTATCACATGTAGCTGTATCTGTACCAGCAATCAGCCTTTACAAATCCCTCCCTTTTGAAAGTCCCCCAAGCTACTTGCTTCACATTTTATCTTCTCTTTAGCCTTAGTTGCCAAACAGCCAGCAGATTCCTTGGCCTCTCTGGAATTCACATCAGGCCTGGCAAATTATGATCCATGTAGTTAACAAGCAAGACAACATACTGGTGGTTTGATTTTACAAACATCTCTTCCTTTCACTGTATATTAAATGTATATATGTATGTAAGTTTATGGTTTTGTGTAACCAAATTATTACAGCATTAATAACTAAGACTCAGAGTAAATGAAGCCTTCTTTAGTCACCTGAGACAGAAGCACTTAAGCAGAATCTGTTGAACATGCCAGGTGAAGTAAGTGTTATTTTTGCTAGACTCTCTCACACAGCTCTGTAACCGTGTCAGAACTGCTCATCGGGCTGATTTTCTTTTTCTTAAATCAGCAATCCCAAAATAACCCCCTCCCCAAAAGCAAGAATTTTTGCTGGGCAACTGCAACCATCACAAATCTTAAACCTGTAAATCTGCCGTTCACCCGTCTGTAAACCACAATATTTATGTGCCATGGAGATCATGGTGGGCATGGCTAAAACCAGCAAAGAGAGTAAATGTCATCATTAATAATGGTGACAACAATTTCTGCCACTGAAAGGCAGACTGAACCCCAAACCTGCACATTCCCAGCCCAGTTCTGGAAGTCAAATGAGCAGCTTTCTCTGATTGTTGTTGATACTGGGGATGCAAGAGCAATGAAAATTAAGAGTCAAAGTGAGAATTCAAATAGATGTCTCTCTGAAAGCTTCCTGCATGTACAGATGCAAAACTCCTAAAAGAGTAAGCATGGGGGTAGCTGGGGTATACAGAGGCTTTAAACACTACTTATTTATTTAGCTGTCACTGTTCTATACTCAGCTGACTTGGTTTATCTCTGCTTGGAACTGATCTAAATCAGCCTGTCTCAGTCTCAGCACGATTTTGGTTTCTTTTTCCCCTTTCCCAGTCCCTGGATTTGCACTCAGGGTTTGATAACAACATTCCCTCTTCAACTAAAGATGCATATCTTACAACACATTTAAGAATATGCAGGGCTTATCTCTCATATTTACAGGCGTGAATGATGTTATCAATAAGAACAAAAACAGTTTAATAATTTGAAGTACAATACCCAGAGAAGTTTGAAGATTTAGATTTTTTCAAGTATTTTTCAACACACACATTTCCATCTCTCTTCAAACACTAGATAACCTCTTGGACTATGCAAATTTTTGTTTAAATGACCAGTTTGCTTCTGCATAATTATTAAAGAAGAAAGGAAAATAACAGTCTTGAAAAATCCATGATTCTATCTATACATTCTTGCCCTAGTGTATATCTGCTTTCTCTCAGAGCCTGACCCCAGACTGAAAGTTCAATGAGTGTCCCTGAACAATCCAAACATAACAGGACTCCCAGGCAATGGTACCGTGGGGCTGCTTACTCACCACTACCAAATTTGCTGTGGTTCTCACCTTTCGTAGGAAAAACCCCTGGATGCAGTCGTACCTGGTTTCCCCAGAGGTCCCAACCTGCATTTATTGGTTGCTTACATATCTCTGAGAATGACACTCAAGTCTGTATCCGGGATGCCCAAGTCCTTTCCCAGCTCTGAAGTGTGATTTCCACAAAACCTGACTAATTCTGTGGGAATGGGTCAGGAAGGGGTGAAGCAGCAGCAGCCAGGGCAGGTCTTTTGCAGGCTGGGGATGCTCCTGTGCTGATCTCACCTCTGATAACATTTCCTGTGAAATCCCTGCACTCCAGCAGGACCAGTGGACCTGAGGAGGTGCAGACTGGCTGCCGCTTCCCCTTGGAAGTCTCCTGGCATGTCCATGCCAGTTCGTGGCACATTCAGCAGCAGGGAAGGCAGTCCTGGCAGAGCTTAGTCTGTGCCAAGCCTTGGAGCTCCTTGTTCCTGCAGGATACAGAAGAAGCAGTGCAGTGCAAAGGGGCATGATTGGACATCAGAGATAGAGTTTGGCTTTTTGTTTTAACCTGGGAGAGTTATTCCTATAATGATTAAATTAATTAAGTTTTTACGGCTTAAGCTCTTAAGTTATGAACTGGTTTCCTACCTGCAGCCACATAGATCAGAGGGGTTGAAGTATTCTAGTAACTCTGCAGATCCTATCAGTAATTTTCAAAATTTATTACATTTGGAAAGAATCTATTAAAACTACAGATAAAATCATTCACCACAATGCCTTTTTATACCATCACCCTACTGTTTTTCTGCTGCATTAGAAAAATGGATCATTTTTGTGACAAAATGCGAAGTTGAATTACTGTGCTCACTGTAAAGATGTTGGCAGGTCTGATGTGTGCTGGATTTGAAATATTTATTGTGCTGCCAGAGCAATTCCAAACCCAAAGAGATTTACAGATAATTATTCCCACTAATTATATGCAAAAGGCACCCATTTCTCCTTCAGTGGTACTATGAACACATGGATCTTCTGCGAAGAATAAGAGTTTACACTCACACATTAAAGAGAGCCAGAGCAACAAGCTCCCCTCATCTCCTTTACAAACTGGACAACTTCTTTTTCAGATCAAGCTGTTATAAATTAAAGCACTTCTCTGATATCATTGTACTTTCTATAACATATGTGAGAATGCAGAAAGCAGTTTGGAAAGAGAGAGAAACCTAGAGGGGCTGGAAAGAGCCAAAATGATAAAGAACAATGAGTGGGCTTGCTGGTCTGTTGATCTTGGATTCTCACCAAGTATCTTTTTTTTTATGAGCTGTTGGGTTTTGGGTTTGGGGGTTTTTTTGTTGTTGTGATGGTTTATTCTTCTTTCTCTGTCTCCCCTGCCCCCATCTCTTTTTCTCATCTTACAAGACGAGGACAAGGGAGTGCAGTAATTTTAAAAGGAGGATAAATAGGAATGAAAACAGAGGTGTTTATTAATAGAGGAAATTGGTTTACAGCTTCATAAATTTAAAACAGGCATATCATATTGAACAGATTATGAAGTGTTAGACTGCACTATTCAAGAAACTGGACAATCTGCTTTGCAATGCAAAACATACTTATACAAGCATGGCGTGGATTTAATAGAAAGTTGGGGGCTGCTTAAATTAGCTGGGCCTAGAGAGAGAGTCATAGAGTATTGAGGCTGAAGGGAGTCTCTGGAGCCCCTGGCCTGGCCTGCTGCCCCTCAAAGCAGCATCAACAAAAGTGGGTGCTCAGAGCCTTGTCCAGCCTTATTTAAAGTCCATGGTGCTGGACAAGATATGTCCAAAGACACTGATGTCATTCTGATCTCTTGATCTCGTCTTTGAAATGGTGTGTCAAGCAGGGACTAGGAAACGCCATGCTTGTCTTCAAAAGAGGTGAGGAGGGTCTAAGGAACTGCTGCCCCTAAAGCTGCTAAAGGAAAACCCCCTGGGCTCAGGCCCTGCCCGTTCCTCTGGGGCCATTGCTGGGCCCCCGGAGCAGAGCCTGGGCCCTGCCCGGAGCCCTCCCTGCACACAAGAGACAGACACTGGAGGGAAGTTGTTTGTTCATTTTGGAGAAGAGATGGCTGAGGCCGGATCTAACTGCTGCTTTCAGCTACTAGAGGAGAGCTGTAGACAAGATGGATCCATATTCTTCTCAAAATGTATGAGAAGCAACAAATCCCAGAGGCATCAGGAGGAATTGCATACAAGGAAAGTTTCACCCCAGGGCAGGTGGTTAAAGCAGAGAACAGGCTGTGCAGAGAGGTTGTGGGATAACTCTCCCTGGTGATCCTTGAGTCTGACTGGACAAAGCCCTGATCCAACATTCAAGCTGACCCCACTCTGAGGCATCACATGGAGTTTTACTCCCTGGCATGCTGGGTGTCTCCTTTGGCATTTTGAAGACCTGACAAATTATGCTTCGAAGGACTTGCCAGCTAAATTCTTCCCCTGCAGTTTTGCTGTCTTATATATCTAATTTCCATGCATCCATCTTTTGAACTTTATCATTTTCATCCTTCCAAAATATCGAAGCAATATTAAAGTGTCTCTAAAACCCGACAGATTTAACAAAAGTTATGCTGATTAATGGAGACAATTACGTCTCTATTAAAAAGTTCCAGAAATGAACTAAAATGATATTATTTCAGTTTTTTAGTTCTTTCACTTAATACAATGGCTTCTTCTATGACAGGAGCTAAAACAATGAACAAGGCAGAGAAAGACATATTGCAGAGCACTTCATCAGGGAAATATATTTCAAGTTCTCTCATTGCTTAAGTTTTATATTCAGTTTATACCCATGAGTACCTTTGCTTTTTAAAACATGCATGGTTTTAAAACATTTTTTTTACACGTGACATCTAATGCGAAGTGAATATTCCTACGTTTATGGGTTTTGTAAACAAGACAGCTGACTAAATCTCCAAAGGAGAACTACTTTGGGGTGTCTGCAGGCTAAGATTGGAGAAACTGCTTAGAAATGATAATCAGATGGGTTTTCTCCTCCCAAGGAAGCTTTGCTAAGCTCAGGTACATATCTAGTGCCCTACCAGGTATTTGAGCTATTCACTGACAGCAACATCCTGATCTTCCCTCTTGTGAAGTAGGGAGCTGCTGTTGTCTCCATTGCACAAGCAGCAAACAAGGCAGAGGAAACACTAAAAACATGTGGCAAGAACAAAAAATGCTGAACAGCGGCCTCCACAATTGCAGGTGACTGTCTCATGCTGAAGTGTCTTTTCATAGGTTTTTTGCTATACCATAGTCTCAGCCAGAAGGGTACTCCCTATGTCTAGTGCATGAATAATGTACCTTTTAATAACATTATAATAGTATTAGTGCTGCTTTAATCTTATTTTCACATGAATCACAGCTGGTATTTGGCATGGTAAAACACTCCCTCAAAACATGGTCATAGAAGCTTAACTTTGTAGCACAGGTCAAAATAAAACCCCAATTAGCTACTTATTATTTAATGGGCAGCTGTCAATGCCCTGTGAGAATTAGAGCCCAGACTGGTATCAACAGGAAGCACAACAAGTTTGCACCTTCCAGGCAGGGCAGTGCCACTGTCTATGATGAAGTATCTGCTGCTTTCCAGTGCAACCAGGTGTGTAAATACAGCATCACTGGCTTTTACAATGCTAATGTGGTTGTCTCTACGCAGCGCGTTCAGTGCAAATGTCCTCAAATGCATGAAATGAAGCACTGGGAACAAAAAATATGCACAAGTTGTTACACAGAGCATGGAAGGGGTGTTTGCTCAGACAGACTCTGAGCACCATCTGGGAGACAAGTGTTCAGTTTTGCAACAGATTGCATAATTTCCATGTAGAATCTGGAGAAAAGCTCTAAATGCTTTAATAGATAGTTGATTTAACATGCGTTTAATCTTTGTTTTGTGTTGTCTTAAAGGCTATGCATATGTTTTGAATGACAGAAGTAGTTATTAACTTATTACAGTGCTCATCCCTTTGCACAATTAGCTTTCTTTTCTCTTCTGGGTGTGTGTGTCTGTGTGCATGCAATATTTCACCTTACACAGTTCCCTTCCCCAGCACATGGTAATTAATCTTAGTAAAAGCCAAGCATCTACTGCATATGCATACCACTTGATTGATTAGATTAAAAATTTAATGTTACAGTTCACACATTAGCAATATTTCAATATAACATATACCAAGGGCTCTACTATCAATAATAGGAATACTTGAAGAACAACACAAATTAACACCTGAAGCATAAAGAATGACCTTGAGAGAATGAAATGCTTTATGTAAAACACATTGCTAAGAGTGTGTTTAAGCTGAGCACCATGTTTATGTGCTAAAAGAGCTGCAGGAAGCACTGCCTCTTAGAACAGGAACATTTCTGATAAAGAATTTCTCACGAGGAGCATTCTAGAAGTGGTACAATGTTGAGAAACTCTGCATTCATTTTTAGGCTCTTTTTTGGGTGGTATCCACCTAAATACATCCTCTGCTACACACCAGTAAAAATCTACACATTACAGCTTCTTTCAATTTTCTTCTTGCACAAGTTAATCAAAACATTGGAAGACATAAACTTGAGAATTCACTTTACTAGAACCAGAAGCACAAAGAAATATAATAGAATGAGTATGAAAAAAGGCATGCTGTCTTATGTGACATTGTTATGACAAAATGAAACACCAGCCTTTATTTGGATATCTGTTCTTCTGTATCCAAAAGCAAAATTACATCAAAATCCTTCCGCACTGATTGACTTGTAATGCAATACACTGCAGCATCTTTGAACCCTAAGCAATGATAATGCTTCCAAACCTGCTATAAACTGGGTCAACTGTACAAAGAAATTGTAAAAAATGATGCAGTAATTCAATTTAGCACTGTGTGAAAACTGCACAATAGCAGGATTAAAGGACCTGAAAATGAAGACAAGTGGCTCATTATTAACTCCTTAAATGTTGTTCCCCCTGCTTTTTCTGGAATGTCATTTATTTCTAGCTTAGAATTGTAATTTCTTTGTCATGATACACTGGATGCATTCTATATTGCCTCTCCATATGAGCACATTGAAGTTTCCCCAAAGGCTTAATAAAGTTTATGAAATAAGACAGCATTCACTATTCATTTCATCCACACAGGTAACAAAATAAATTAGAAAGAGTAAGCATTATGCAATCATATAAAAGCTGTGGCGTGTATAAAACATAGTCAACTCTAAGAAAAAATAAAAACGAAAAAACCCAGTGGTTTAAGTGGTCCAAACAAAAGTAAAATTATAATAATAATTTAAAAAAAGAGTAATGCTAAAGCTGTAAATGAAAAGTACAGGTACGAAGAAGAGATATCTGTACCTCATCTAATGAAGTCATTGAAACAACTGGCCTCTTGTGCAACACAGTAATTTTACAGACATTGTTTCTTTATGTGCTTAAAGAGTTCTTTTTTTTCTTCTTTTGGGCCGCTGTGTGTTGTGTGTGCATGTGGCTGTGTTTTGGAGCAGCATTTGTGCAGTACCATGGCCATTCTTCCAGCGGGAAGTCCAGCCCCTATCCCAGTGTACAACAATAGCACTCCAAGCTGACGAGCCCCAGAACCCAGTGTTCAATTCAGAGGCAGCTTTCAAATGAGTAACAATCGAAGAGAAACCAGCCTGGAATGATTTAAAGAGCTGGGTAAAGCCTAAAGATGAAAAAAATAATAATAATAATAAAAAAATCCTCCTTCAGGGGAGCAATTGTACTTTTGTGTATGAATCTATAAAAACCTCTTCTGAATTCTTTACTTTGAGAGCTTAGCTTCAATTAAATTCAGTCTGGACATCTAAAAATAAGTTAATAATAGACAGAAGTGTAGTCTTACTTCTGCTACAGAAAATTGCCTTTCTTCCAAACTGTTACACGTTTGATAACACTAATTTTTAAACTTAAGCTTATTCTTGGTTGGCAGAGGTTTGATGCAAAATTCTAGTTGGCAGTTAGAATTTTTGCCTAAATTATTAGACAGTGTGGTCCAAAAGGCATGTTATTGTTCTGGCCAGCTGCCATCCAAACCAAGGGTTCTGCTGGATCGATCTCCATCTCCTCACCTGCCTGGTGCTTTCCTGCCAGTGGCAGCTGGGCCAGAATGAAGTTCCCTGGGTCTGGGTTTGGCACGGCTGGATGCAGCCAGGGCGGGGTAACTGTTCTGCAAACCAGTCTTGGGTCCCTCTTATTCAGTGTATTCATGGCACTTTCCACAACAGGAGCTGTCATTGCTTGGCCCTTGGGGTAAGTAAATCAAGAATTGGCAAGGGAGAAAAATCCTAACAATCCAAAATAAACCAGCAAGTGGAGTGACGACCAGCACAGAAATTATTGCTAACCAAGGAGTCTCCAGCCCAAATTTAGTGACTCATCTGCAACTTACAATTTGTGCTTTAATGAATTTCTGGTTTCTTCTCTGCTCCCCTATCTCAATTAGCAGTAGTAATTATCTGGATTACTGCTCCCTTTTGTACTCACAGTTACATGGTCCCAGGGCACAGGAGCGGGATGATACATCAGATATTTCTATATCATTGTGTTGTGCACATCTGCTGGCACACAAATTGTGGCCTGCACTCGTTTCAAGATCTATTTCATAGAAAATTCTTTGGCCCATGAGCTCAACTTCAGTATTGATGGTGGGGCTGTCATTAAGTCAAGATGAAATGAAAGACAGTAACTGAGCATTTAGAAAAGCATTCATACAAAGAGTTTACTCAGTGCCACAAAGGGTACCATGCGCAGGAAGAGTTTTAAATATTGAGACAGAAGAGTTTGTTTTGAGAATAAAGAGGGAAAATGGATATATTCATTTAACTGTGTCAGTTATTATTAGGCAATTAATGTTTTTCCCATCTGTGGTCAAAACCAGTTCTTTTCCATCGCAAGTGGCTACACGTGATGACTGTAGATTACTTTTATCTCTAGGAACAAGGAAGAATGCAGAATATACCACTTCCTTTTTTAAAAAAGTCTAAAGGCTTAATTAGATAACAGAAAATTGACTGAAGTAATAAAATAAACTTTAAAATCAGAGTGAGAACAATTCTTTTCACTCTAAGCATAATAATAATAATTATAATAATAATTATTATATTTGTGAGATAAATTTATAAATCCCTTATACTGCTTGTTTTCCCAGTTTTTGCAGTTTTCTCAGCTTGGCTGATGACAATGATTCAACATTTATATTTGCTTGTAGTCAATCTCATGTTTAAGCTGCGGGAATTTGCAGCCAGAGGTTTCATACTCTGGCAGAGTGCTCTATTTACAGAGGACAAAAATCAATGTTCCCATTGCTCTCAGATTTTTTTCAAAAGGGTTTTTTTTTTTTCCTGGTGTCTGTTTTTTTCTGGATGCACAACTGCACTTCTGGAACACCCATGATTTCATCATGACTTTATGGTAACTTTCAAGGCATACTGAGTCTTGGCTTCACACTCCCAGCATTTAACTGAGTCTGTACAAAACCAGTATGCAGGGTAATTGCATGAAACTTGGATTAGCTAAAGCTTGAGGTACAATGTCTACCAGAGCATCAGATTTCTATCATGGTCATGCAGCAGGGAAAACTTCCAGATTTCAGGTTCAGAGCGTGGAAAGGATGTTTGTGTTAAGTTGGATACTGCTGCACAGAGCAGTTCTGCACCGACTGGACCACATGAGCACAGAGGTACACGGGGATTAATGTGGAAAGGTAATCCATGGCCTGATCAGCAAAAGATTAAAATATTTGGAGTAAAAGCCAACTAGGGCACAGCAAAATGAGGGATGGAAATTACAGCCATACACTCCCACTTTTCATAGTTTATTCACTTATTCATTTACTCATCTTGACCAAGGTGCTTGTGAAAGCAGAAAGCAGTTTGCTTTTATGCATACCTTGCTGTATATAAATGCTTGTTTTTCAGTAGGAGTAATATGCACTTCAGGGATAGGATCCAATATCTGCTGAAATCAAAAGAGAAGTTTGTATTGATCTCTAGCTTATTTGAACCAGGTCCAGATCAGGGAAATAAGTGATACGTTCTGTGTTTCTGAGCGAAGGGACACACATCAATTAATGGTGCTACAGCTGGCTCCTGGCACTGCCTGTGCAGAGTAATTGCCAGTTGCTTTGGTAGGTATGAATGAAATTAAGGCCTTCGGGGTGCAAAAGTATGTACAAGCCTTAGATGTTTTATATGAAAATCCTTAGATGTTTTATATGAAAAATCTTATTTTTCATATGGACTATTGCAGCAAAGAATCAGGGGGTTAGAAAGTGCCATTTGTGTGCCAGAGCTCCTGCTAAGCCCCTGTGTGTGGGTACCACCTGCACAGCCAGCAGAACAAGCCATTATTTGGATGAATCCCTTAGCAAAGCCAGAGTTTGTGCAGAGCAAGTTTGCTTTCTTGGGGTGAAGCAGGGGTGGACACAACCACAGTGTAGGTGAGAGACGGCAGCACAGCCCTTAACATGCAGAGGGTCACAGCAGGAGGTGAATAAATGTGGACCGCTCTGTGTGTTTGCTGAGATAGATAAGCAATTAGAGGAAGAAGAAATTTAAGAGCCAAAAAACCCTAAATAGAAGGCAGACCCATGTGCTGTGATGAGGTAGTCATTTAGGCCCACAACAAGTGTCACTGCAGTAATTAGAATATACTGAGAAATCTGATTGGAATTTCTGCATGATGAGAGCATTGCCAACTGCATTTGATGCTGGCTGATACTGATAGCACCAGTAACAAGCTGGCAACACCTGTTCCCAATTCTTTACCAGCAAAAGGGGAAGATGCTTTTGAGTGGGTTTATCCTTTAGCATTTCCCCTTTCATTTCCAGCCTCTTAAATCCATTGCAAACAAATAAACAGCAGTGATATTTTAAAGGGTTAGTTGTGCCAGACGTTGCTCAAGCTCAGTTAAGAAGAGGTGCCGTATATATTACATTCTTCATCTCTGTATTAGATTTGCTGTCAAGGTTTGGATTCACTTTGCAAGTTTTCAAAGTGGTACTATTTTATTCTGATGTTTTTCATAAGCGCTGGCAAAGGGTTTTGCTGTCCTCTCTCTGGAGTTTCAGCTTGCTTGAAACAAAAAAAGAGTTTTTTGTTGTAGATCAATATTCCCTTAAGATGTAAACTCAGCAGCTCTTACATGTGAAGCAAGATTTGGCCTGGCCAGGACTCTGATGCTGGATCTCAAGGGCTGCAGAAATTGTGATGAAGAATCAATAACCAGAACAATCTCTCACAGCCCTGTGCAGCCTCTCGCCATCTGCTTTTGTCTTGCTGTAACTGGAGGTAGTTTTCTGCAAATGAAACGCAAAATGGAGGAATTCAGGAAATTCGTGTGGCAGTTTCAGTGCTGGACAGGATTGTAAATTTGCTCCCAGAGGTGGGGTTTTGCTGTCAGCAATGATATTCTTCCTTCCTAAGTTGCGATTGGAGGAAGCACTCACAGACTCACCCCTCTCAGCTGGGATGTGCTGTTCCCTTTTGCTGTTTAAGCAGAGGCTGTGTGCCCCTAGGTATGCCTGAGTTATAGGCTGGATAAAGTGAACAATTTTCATACAGCATTTTGAGGTGAAATGAGCAGTTTCAAGCCCTGCAAATGTGTGCACAGTATTTTGCTCTCCTAAACACTGCACCTGCTCCTGGATGTGAACAAGCTGAGATTTCTTGTGTCCATTTGATATCCTTATAAGAAAATGAGTCAGGATTATGCTGCTGAACATGCACAGCCAGCTTTCTGTCCCCCAGGGCGTGAGGGACTCTAAATGTATGCACAGATATGTGTTTAGAGATTAGCCTATTTTTGTACCATCTCAAATGGAACTGTTCTCAGCCATTCCGCCAGGTTGGAGTTCCCGGGCAAGTTGAAAGTCTGCAGCCAAATGCTGGGGGTGAGTAATAAGGCAAGCGGGAATCCTGTTGTGTTTATTAATGATCTGAGGTGCACAGAAAGTCTGCAAATGGCTGGATATTCATAAAACAGAAGCAAAGTTCAGATGCTGCATGCTGGGATGTTACAGTCCCGTTCCTGTAAGGACCTTCTGCATTTGTGTTCTGAATGACCTTCTCATTTATGGAATCCCTCTCTGTTCTCCTCTCCAAGCTATTGTTCTTCCATGTTAATTAAAACCCAGACAATTAGGTATACAAAAGTGCAGTCAAGATGCTGTGCACACCCAGCTGAAAACAGGGCCAAATGGCCAGAAACAAGTTAGTGGACATGTGAGCTTTGTCACTGGAGTAGAATGACTGGGTATGACAACCATTAGTGGGAAACAAAGTGACATTTAAATCATGCTGTTCCTCCTACAGGCTTCTGACAGGGTATTTTCAGAAAGAAAATTAAACGCACTTAAATGCAATACCTGAAAATAATGACATAACGTGATTGAGTCTTAAATGAAAAGTGAGCGCTGTGTATCTCCACAATTCCAACAGGCCTGTGACATGGAAAGCAAACACTACAGCTCCTCAGATCTTCAGTGCAAGTGCACTAACTTGCATCCTTAAATGCTGGCCTTGTGCCATTTCTGTTGAACCCACACAAAAGAATTAGTCATGAGGAGAGTGGAACAGCTGGCAAAAAAAGGATGTAAAACCCCAAAATTACAAAAAAGCATGAACAGCTAACTTAGCATTGTCATGGGTAAAAGACAGCAATGAATCACAGGCAAGAGCAGAACTATCAGGGGGAAAAACAACCAGGAATAAAGGTGGATCAAGTGTAATGTCAGGCTCTCTCGAGGAAGTGATCCACAGACGGACAGAGAAGTGGAGAAGAAATGGCTTCAGACAGGTAAAGGCTAATTTTTGATGTTGGAAAGAAAGCTTTATCCTTCTTGTCTCAGGCCCCAGTTTTAAAAGGGTATTTATCCATGGGGTTAACTTCATCTGCTCCACTAACTGCACTCCAGTGAGAGATAAGGAGATAATTAAAATTACCACCATGCTTAATCAACTTGCCAGCATAGGGATACTCTCTTGAATTGGGGCACAATTAAATTAAGCTTAGCTTCTTCCAAATATATGCAAAAAGTAGACATCTGGCAAAGCCAAGCTGAAAATGCACAGAGCTGCATTATGACACTCTCCAAGGACAAAGGAAATGGAAAGTGAAAGGATTTGGGAGAGCAAGAGTTCTGCCAACTCCTTTAATTTTCATCTTGCAGTGCAGACTATCAATCCCACAAAAAACCACTAGTGATTTCACCAATTTGTTGGCAAATCAGTAACCTGGTGATTTCACTTGTTTGCCCATATATGCATAAATACCTATGAAAATGCATATGAAAATGCATGTGTGTATGCTAATGCAGGTTATTTTACAATATTTCCATAAGCAGCTCTAACCGCTGTGTTTCACAACAATTTATAACTGCAATTAAAAGGTCTGAAAATGATATTAAAGGAAGCAGACTAATTAAGTTAATCAGAGACAAGATCAAGGCCCTCCTGGCCTTGAAATCTATAGCTACATGAAAGGGAGCCTGTGAATATTTGCTGAAACTAAGGATATTAATAATCAGCAGTTACAGTTCTGTCCATCTACAAGGGCATCAAGGACTTAATTTTCACAATATGCCCAGAAGGTAAATAGAAGATTCTCTATTCATTTTGCTGAATCAAAAAGTTGAGAAGACCTGCTAAAGCCCCAGCTGGAAGTAGTCATAGCCAGAGTTTATGTTGCAAATTCGTGAACCCTCACCGAAGACAAAAAAGACAATTCAGGTTGAGGCTGATAAACTCATGTGACTGCCAGTGGTGCTCTCACTCTCTGAAAAGCCAGAAAAAAGTCCAAATGAGAGCAACCTATTGAGCACTTTCTATTTTAAAAGATATTTATCTTTACCTTGAACAGGCATCAGCCCATTCCTTTCACTTAACTATGTGAAGAAAGAGAATAATTCTCTTTTTCTTCTGCCCAGACAGTAGGAGTAGTAAGTTCATTCACTGTTTTCTGCTTTTCTGTGTTCTCTATGTAATTTGCTGTTTCATACATGTGGGGAAGGTTGTAGAAGTACTAATGGAGGCTGAAGAAATGACTCCATGGTGAGATATCACTTGAATGCTTTGGAATTGCACTAAGTCTCCTGAATTCCCAGGTTTTCCAATGCGGCTTGTTCTAGCCCAAGCAGCAAAGCATAATTAGAGACCTCTACTTTCAGGAGACCATCCTCCTTTTCCAACAGGTCCTTCCTCTTGCTGGGATCTTGTTGACCTTGTCACTGTTCATCCTGGCAAGTGTACGGAGTGTCACTGGCAAAATAAACACTGAAACCATCCATGTTTCTCTAAAGGGCAACAGCAACTCAACCCCTGAAACTCCTGCTTGGGCAGAATTTGTCACAAGTGCCAGTTCTTACCCCAAATCTCATCAGGCTTGACTTGGAGGAGGTTGTAGGCTTGAAGCCCTAAAGTTCAGTATTGGAAAGCTAGCTCCTGTGGGGGGAAAAAAAAAGCAAAAATCAGATTGTTGTCTGAAGTTCTATTCTTTGAGATGGGAGCACATTATACCAAAAAGTTTAAGAAGTGATTAGCATGTCATCAAAACTGTCCATGCTGGACATTTCCCCATAGAAAAAAAGTGAATGCTTTCATTAATAGTAATCCCAGACAACCATTCTGACATGCTGATTTTTATTTTCTTCCATCAAAGAACTGAGCTTGTGAGGGAAAGAACATTCTAATATCCCCATCATCTTTTCCTCTTCCCTTTCAAATGGAACAGAGCACATCTCCTCATTTTTCTGTTGTGTTGAGCCACTCTTTTACAACAGTGGGTTGTGAAACCAGAACTCCCATTGACACAGGATCAGAGACAAGCTTAAGATTTTAGAGGTGGTTCTGAAGTCCTGAGAAACCCTTCAAAAGCTATGTGCTTTTAGCTGGGCTGAATCACTACTGTCTTCAGATCTAATCTTTCCAGCAATTGATTTTCCCTTTATCCTCTGTGACCAAACTTCTCCCATGAGAGGAATTATGGTTCCGGCTTTCCTAAAATTCTGTAATTCTTATTCCCAGAGTGGCACAAAAATGGGTCACACTTTGAATCCTGTTTACACTAGCTCTGCAAACTTATTCATTGCTTTTCTCATGCAGATGGTTGCATGTAAGAAAACATATTTGTTAGATGTAAATTTTAGCTGCTTGGGGTCTCTATCTCTGTGCAATATCGAGCCTAATGTCAGCAAAGGACAACATTTATGTTTTCATTTAAATATAAAGTAAGCAGATGGGACTTCTCTCATCCATAGAGTAGTAAATTAAAACCAAAAGCAACAATTTTTTTAATGTTGTGCTCTGCTGGGATGAGAGCTTGGCGTTATGACATCTGCTCTGGTTTGAGGATTCCAGGAGCTGCTGTACAGCATTTTCTGTAGCACTGAGATGAATTCTGCTAATATCGTTTTTGCATAATCCTGGGAACATGCACACAGAAAGTCTGTGCTGCTCACCCTCCCCTCAGAATACAGCCCAGGACAGACCTCGATGCTGTCACAGCATATGTCAATAATGATCACCATGGCTGAAACACTCTCACACAAAATCCAATCGAGATTATCTGAACAGGGAGACAATGGGAAATAGAAAAAAAGAGATACCAGTCTGCCAAGTTGTAGCTTGGTATCCCAAGTAAACAGCTTTTCCTCAGTAATATTTAGAATTCAAATTTTCTGAGAATCTGCCAACCATTACAGCAAGTTATTGAGATTCCACTGAATATTCATAGAATCATTCAGGTTGGAAGAGCCCTCCAAGGCCATTGAGTCCAAGCTGTGCCCCGTCCCCACCTTGTCCCCAGCCCAGAGCTCTGAGTGCCCCCTCCAGGCCTTCCTGGCACACCTCCAGGAATGGGCACTCCAAACCTCCCTGGGCAACCCCTGCCAAGGCCTGAGCACCCTTTCCATGGGGAAATTCCTGCTGATGTCCAACCTGAGCCTCCCCTGGCCCAGCCTGAGGCCGTTCCCTCTCCTCCTGTCCCTGTTCCCTGGGAGCAGAGCCCGACCCCCCCGGCTGCCCCCTCCTGTCAGGGAGTTGTGCAGAGCCACAAGGTCCCCCCTGAGCCTCCTTTTCTCCAGGCTGAGCCCCTTTCCCAGCTCCCTCAGCTGCCCCTCCCAGGACTCACTCTCTAGAGTACATTCCAGAGGTGTCTTCAATAGGTAGAGATCTTATGGTGCCAAGAAACATGAATCTTAACTTGATTTTTGTCCTTTAATTATAAACTGTTAAAACTTTTCATCTTTAACCAGACACAAAGCATGACTAGCAAATGATTAGATCATTTTGGAGAGTTCAACACAACATGCCACAGATATGGCTTAAAACGGCCTCTTCCGTCTCTATAATCCAGATTGCACTGAGGGTGCTTAGGAAGGAGGCATTCTCTTGGATCTTTCAGGAAAACACTTTTGGCAAATCCAGGAAAAATACAAGTTCTTATAGACTTACATGACCTTTTTATTTTTTTTAAAATTAACACTGTCAACCCCACAGGAAATGCTTTTTTCAGTAAGATTGTGTTAGGCATTCACAAACAGTTCCCTTCTGCTTCTGTCTGAGGAGAATGAACAGTGGGTGACACTAAGAGACATGAAAAAACAGCAATTGTGTGTTTACTTCAAGGCTGTGCAGTTACTTTTGTTGATGTTTTTGTTTTGTGACAAAAATGATACAATCTCTCACACAAATATAATAAATAGTTAATATTGTGAATGATGATATTTCAGGGAATCACATTGAGAGAAGGAAAAACTTATTTGGTCTCAAGTATTCATATAAATTTGCTGTGCAAGAGGAAATATGATGAATAAATTTGTTACACATGCTTCTGTGGGTAATTTCATATACATAGAGACCCTGGGACTGGGGGTCTGTGCAGGTGCAGAGCAACATTAAAATTTATGCAATTGTAGAATTTAATCCTTTATGGAAAATCAACTTTCCTTCTGAATCAGCCGGAATATCTGAGCTTCTATCAGCAGTAGCTGGTACATCATGCCTAGAGGTGTCTGAGCTGCCTCCTTCCCAGACACCTGCCCATATTCCCCATTAGCACTGGTCAACCTTAACATTTTTTCATGAAGAATTTTGAGCAAGGAAATTTAAGAGTTTTTTTCTTTTGTTTTGCACTGGAACTTTTGTTGTGGGAATAAAGAACTGGACTGCACAAGCATGGAGAGAGGGACATTTAACACACACATTTGGAAACCTGAGGGATCAGGAATATCTTAAATACCACCTCCTTCTGCAGACTTAAGACAGGGAGAAATGCTAATCCTCATTCACAGTTTCTTTTTAAAAAATAAGGAACATTTCCTTCTTTGAGACAGATGGCTAAAGCAGAGATGTTTCCTCTTCTACCCTCATTTACCTCAGCAGCCAAACTGCTCACTGAAGAGGTAGGGTACTTCAGATCACAGCTTCTTCTACCCAGGGAACTGAAATTCAAATTTAAATGCTTATCAGTCTTTCTGGAGAGTGCTTCATCACCACCGTGTGCTCCACCCTGCACATCTCTGTAAGCACGGGAAGGAGTGTTCGCCTCCGGTTTTTAAGGGAAGCAGTTTATTTTTCATGATATACTAATTAGGAAGCAGATGCACTCCTTTACAGTTTGATCTTATGGTTAGGAAGGAGGAATAACGTATGTTCAGATTCCCTAAAGCATGGGAAGTCATTCCAAAGAGACCTCCTGCACTCTGCTGTGTTCTGGATATAAGGAGTTACCACTGATTATCCCTCCTGCATTCTTCTAATCTCACATTTTAAAGTTCTCATGAAATTTTAAAGTTCTCATGAAATTAAAAATGAGCATTTTGTGCTGGAACAGTTTTGTTCTTTAGTAATAATGGGGAAAATAGCATCTGGTCTTTGCAAGTAGCAATCCCATGTGGACTCTGGAAATATATTTGACTGTCTTTAGGGCAAGAACAAACTCAGAGAAAGGCTCTTCATTTGCCACCTGTGAGCCTTGACCTTGACCTAGAAAGTCTATCTTCACCGTTGCATGAGGGGCAATTAAACTTCTGTGAAGCAAAACCTCCCTATCAAGTATATCAAGTGTATCAGAGCTCGACCCTCCAACCACATTTTATTCCCTTTAAATGTGCCAAGCTGCCTCACATTAATTTGAATAAACTGAGAACAACAGCATTTAATAGGTTTGGAAAACTTGAAAGTTTCTTTAATTCGTTTTGGACAGCTAGGATTTATTTATGTTGAGGGGAAAGCAGGTTTCCAAAAGAAGTACGACACAGATTTCCAGCACGAGGAGTGGGGATCAGAGAGAGTGCAAGGAGCAGGGTTATCTCATATCTTCATTAATAACATAAATGAAGGGATTGAGTTGTACCCTCAGCAGGTTTGCAGGTGACACAGAGCTGAGGGGGCAGGGACACTCCTGAGGACAGGGCCATCCAGAGGGACTGGACAAACTCCAGAAGTGGCCCCTGGGATCTCCGGAGGTTTAACAAGGCTCAGTGCTGGGGCTGCCCCTGGGTCAGGGCATCCCCCAGGGTCAGTCCAGGCTGGGGCAGAGCAGAGGGAGCAGCCCTGGGAGTGGCCCTGGGGGAGCTGTGGGGCAGAGCTGGCCCTGCCCCGGCCATGTGAGCTGGGACCCCAAATCCCCCTGCCCTGGGCTGAGCCCCAGCGTGGGCAGCAGGGGAGGGGGGATTCTGCCCCTCTGCCCCCTCAGCTGAGACCCCACCTGCAGAGCTGCCCCAGCCCTGGGGCCAGCACAGGAAGGACCTGCAGCTGCTGCAGAGAGCCCAGAGGAGGCACCAGGATGAGCAGAGGGATGGAGCAGCTCTGCTGGGAGGAAAGGCTGGGAGAGCTGGGATTGTTCAGCCTGGAGAGGAGAAGCTCTGGGGTGACCTCAGTGTGGCCTTGCAGGGCCTGAAGGAGCTGCAGGAAAGATGGAGAGAGACAATTGACAAGGGCTGGAGGGACAGGACACAGGGAATGGCTTCCCAGTGCCAGAGTGCAGGGCTGGATGGGATACTGGGCAGGAATTGTTCCCTGGGAGGGTGGGGAGGCCCTGGCACAGGGTGCCCAGAGCAGCTGATCCCTGGCAGTGCCCAAGGCCAGGCTGGACACTGGGGCTTGGAGCAGCCAGGGACAGCGGAAGGTGTCCCTGCCCTTGGCAGGGGTGGCACTAGATCAACTTTAAGGTCCCTTCCAATACAAACCACTCCATGATTTTATGATTTTAAGATTTTATGATTAAACTACATTGGTCTAAGAAGTTCTGTGCCTGCGATCTAATACAATTCAGAGAAAAGCTCAGAGCTTGTTTTACACGGGGAGGAGGGCAGGCTGAAGCACACACGATCTGTTCTATTATGGCAGCTTAGCTGATGGGAAGGAATTTATTAGGCTCTATTACCTGGTGGTTAAAGCACTGATCGCTGCTGCCCTTTCACGGACTCACAGAAGGTAGGGAGTGTACCCAACCAAAGCACTGATTTCTTATATAAAGCAAAGATGTTTTTAAAATTCCCGTGGATCCATGGACCCTCAGATTCATGTTGTGCATGAAGGAGCACAACATGAGACCTCTGATATTTTGGGTTTTGTCCGCAGTGTCTGACTGCCACAAAGGTTTGTAAATCTCAAGAAATGCAGGTAATCATTGTTTTGCTGAGGTCTATGATTAAATAAGCCTTGTTTTCTGTTATACCCAAATGAAATGCATTCAGAGCCCCCTTTTTATCTGACATCCTTAAAGATGAGAATGCTTACAAGAGGAAAGAGAATCCTTGATGCTGAAATGTAACTCAGTTGACAGTTTTTCCTGGTCACATCAATTCTTCTGGAATGCTGGGTCCCAGGGTGTGCAGTTTTGCCTTGATCCTATTCACCCTGTTTTCCATGAGAGCCTTTCCTAAACGCTGCTGCCAAGTCACAGGCGCTGGTATGGAGGGAACAGAGCAGGAGCAACCCTTTCTGCTTGAGCAAAATGCAGAATGACACAAAGCGTCCAGCTCAGCCTCCTTTAGGGTGTTTGAGACACAGAACTCATTTTTCTGGATGAAAAGCAGAGAGTGACACTGCCAGCAGCAATGGTGTCAGCTCAGGTTCTCCCAGCAGGAGGGACCTCCAGGGCGGCTGGAGAGGGGCAGGCCACAAATGGCAGTGCTCGTTTAGAGCCCACTTTTAACTACAGCAGATGAGATGTGGGGCACCTGAAAGTTACCAGCCACTGTCCAAATCACAGCAAATGACACTGATCAGTAGTGAAAAGTATAGAACCACTGGGATCTGTTTAAAGTGGGAGTCTCAGCTTGCATCCAGAGCATTAATAGTGGATAAATAATGAATGGCTTGGTCTGGTATCTTAATCACAAAAACATTACAGAGGAAAAAATTAAAACACAGTTTAGGTAAGCAGAAAAAAAGAGTGTTCTGAGCAGAAAAACCTTTACCCTTCTCCCAGAAAAACTTTAATTGAATCATATCTAACATAGTTAAATCAATATATTTTATATCCAATTTTATATTCATCCCCATGCAAACAGTTTTTCTATTGTGTTTATTTTTATAGGAAAGATTACACTTAGCAGTTTTTAGGAACCCAAATATCAGAATGAGGTAGACATAACTTTAAAGAAGAAAAAAAAGAAGGAATTTTTTTGAGACACACAATACAAAATACACGATTTCAAAGTAGACTATATTAACATTTCATACATCTTAGCACTAAGATGATCATTACAGGATAGGACTTACATCATACCACATCCATTGATAAATGAGAAATTAATGAAAGACAAAAAATTAAGAAAACAGTCTTTATTATATTTATTTATTATCTTTGGAACATGACTTCCTTGCAGTCATTAAGATCAAGAGCATCACACTTTTCAAAGTAATTTAGCTATATTTGGATGTTCCTCAAGCCATTAAAATAATAGTGATGGCTATAAATAAGTTTAGCATTTTCCCAGCACTTATTATTATTGGAATGTCTCTATGAACAAAGCTGCTTTTGTTAACTTGGGACCAATTAATAAAGCAGTGCCTGCCATGATCTGCAGATCATCAAACCACTGATTAGGAGAGCTATAGCAACTTTGGTTTTCTGTATAAAGAAGTGATCATTTTAACTGTCTGCTAGAGAAACAAAAACTTGCCTACAAACCCAACCTACTATTTAAAGGAAGGGAAAAGACGTGACTTGCCAGCTACTGCTAGGGAGAAGTTATTTTTTTGCTTTACTTTTAATAATATTACTTTTGGTCCGCCCACTTATAAAAGCAGCAGATACTTCATGGTCCATGGTTCATACTTCATAGTATGTCACTTCGTATTATTCTATAATAACTTTTAACTGAAGTCCAGCGTGATCTGTACACTGTGACTCAGTTGGAAATGCTGCATCTCTACTCACCTGTACCGAAAAACTGCCGAAATCTATATGCAAGCAAAACGAGAGGGGAAGGTGCCCGCTCGGCATTATTGATGGCAGACTTTGTTGTCCTCGGTTTCCAGCGTTTAATGGAACCCGAAACAGGGAAAAGGCAATTCGGGCCACAGGAAGATGAAGAGCTGCAGTTGGGGTCGTGTTTTCCCAGGACTGCTATTTCCCCACTCGCGCCTCCTCTTTTACTTTGAACTCTTACATGAATGCAATCTCTTCAGTCGCTCGGATGTTTTTCCCTTAAAGCAGTTGCCTGATCGCCCTCCCATCACCCCAGTGAGAGCCTTAGATGTGCCTCGAACAGCTCCGCACAGGGTGAGTCTCACTTGGTCGAGTGCCAGCGGAGAGATGCAAATAGCTGGAGATGGCCCGTGATGGGGATTACAAGTAGCACTTAAATGGCTTTGTTTCCGTGACCTGCTTCATTTCCTGAGTGCACTGGGGTTAAAAATCCCGTTCTGCCTGCTGAGCAGTGTGTTTGCCATTGGGGCAGGCTCATCCGTCAGAGAGAGAGACAACTACAGGCACAGATTAGCTGTGCCGAGGCTGATGGCCACGGAGCCGTGCCCTGCACCGCTCCCCTGCGCGGAGCTCACCTGCTGGAGCGCTCGGTTTCCGCCCGGCAGAGTCCCAGGCTGAGCCGCAGCTGCGTTTAGGATTCATGAACAGCTATTCCGGGTCCTGCATGGGAAATCCTGCTAATTGGGTAAACCCACTCTAGTGTACAGGCACCAACTGGCAGACACAACTTTCACAATGAGAGAGATCCATAATTTTCAAATGTAACTAACAATTTGTGACAATAAAGCAGCAACAGGAGCCAAGATGCTGGCACTTCTCCTTGTCACCTCTTTCAAGCACAGTAACTAGAATTTGCACTTGTTTCCTTTCCAAAGGCAGTTACTTATTTATAAAGTAGGCATTTAATGCTTGCAGTTTCTTTGGCACGATTTTATTTTTAGGCAAAGTCTCTAAAGAGTTTAGTGTTGTCTCTCTTATGGAAAGTACTCAAAGGATACTTAATGCTGCATCAGACCAGAGAAATGGCATTATCCACTCACACAACAGAGATCAGAACTGTCTCAAAAAGGGAAAAACCAATTGTGAGATGATGGGAGTGTACAAAATTATGGGTGACACAGACACGGTAAACCAAAAATTCTTGTTTAAACAATGTCTTGTTTGGTGACAAAGGCGATGCACTTCAAACCCACAGAAGCCAAGAGTTCATCACTGCCCAGTGTAACTGTCCATTGTCATTCATATTGCGGTGTCTTGGTCAAACAGCTGCACCTTTCTCCCTTGTCCAGTGCATATTCCTGCCTTGTAGGGCTCCTTTGAGGTGAATTTTCAATTTTTTTTTTCATTTTTAGACCAGGCCCTGGGCTACGACATGCAGGATATCAATCATTCTTTCCCTGGAGGATGAACTCCCCCAAAAATTCTATGCATGAAGGAAGGTCAGCGCCAGAAAAAAACATTTTTAAAGGAAAAGTATTCTTCACTTGGCATTTGACTGTGGGCATAAATCTTTAAAGAGAAAAAAACAAAACAAAAAAGGACAGAAAGTTGGAGGGGAGGTTTTGAAACGCTGGTTTAAGCAGGGAGGGAGTAGCTGGATTAAGCAGGGGCAGCCTTTTCAGGTACCCCACGTTCATTATCCTGGTTCCCGGTGGCAGCCGTGGCCAGGAGAGCCCGGAGGCAGACGACAGCACGTCGGCCTGAGCCAATGTAGTCAGTGAGCCCCGAGTGGCCCTCCCGGCCCCGGGCACTCGTTGTCGCTGCCCATCTGCGCGCAGGAGGCAGCGCAGCGCCCGGCCCGTGTAAACACGCGGCTCTGAGCCCTGCAAACGCTGCTGTGCCGCTCTCAGCGCTCCACCGGGCAGCAAAGCCTCGCCCTCTCTTTTGTTAAAAACATCCTGCTTCAAATCCTGCGTTTGTGTTGCTGTTTGTGGATTTATTTTTTTTTTTTTTTGTGATTTTTCCTTTTTAGGGGTGAGTCCTTAATTATTTCTTGTCAGAACAAGTTTGGTAGGCTGTCTGGAAAAGGAGGTTGGAGTCATTAAATCTAACAGTTCTGACATGGTTTCTTAACAGCTCCTAAGAGCCACTTGATGGATGGCTGTCTGGAACGATCTCCTTATTCCTGCTGATATTCCGCACCAAATCCGAGCCATACAAAATGTCTCCGAATCCCAGCAATCACCTATTAGCAATAAATTATTCCGTGGCACTCCGGATCCCTTGCAGTCATCTCCAATACTCCAACCCCATACGGCATTTGGAAAGGATTAGGCATCATATGGATAATATGCACATTTGCAGTTTTGTCAGAAATGACAGGAAGGGAAAGAGACCCCAAAGCCAAGATTCACTGTTAGGGGTAGAATGCAATTTCCCCTCTCTGTGGATTACTGGGGACTAGGTGACCTCTTTAAGGTCCTTGCAGGTTTAGGGTTTTGTCCGTGCCCTCCATGTCCCATCCATCCCCATCATCCCCACGCTGGTTTAAGTAATAAATAGGTTTTTGAAATGTCTGTGAAGCATCTGTTAGTGCCCACTGCCAAAGGAAGCTGAACTACATGTCCAACCAGCTTAGACAACTCCTATGGCTTTTTTGGCCACTTTAATAAAACAAAAACCTGTAGAACTCATTTGGAAATTTCCTGTAAACCAAGAAAAAGTTTAATTTTCAAAACCCAACTTGAATTTTATGAAGATAATTCATATCAAATATTATATAGGCAGAAGCTGCTCCATTTCATTCAGCTTCTGGAGAAAAATAATTATGCTCTTTACAATTTGAAGTGCATTTGTATTCCTTCCAAATAGTCCTATTACAACAAATGAAGTACTTACTATACATCTTTTTCCTGCTGCTTTTCAACTTAAATTTAATTTTCACATAGATTTATTTAAAACAATTCTCAACATGACTCAGCCAAATGATGAATTTATTGAGGGTTCAGTAAATGTGCAATCTAGTTGAAGTTAAAAATGGCTGCTTTGTAATTCTGTGCCTAAATGAAATTACCCATTGTAGCCAGCTATGGTGCATCCATTTAAAGTCTATTTCTTGAGGCACATATTCAATCTTTAACAGAAAGAAAGCATAGTGAAAATATGTTGTTAACAGAAAAATGTATATATACATATATAGCATTAATATTAAGTAAATGTTTTAATTTCTTTTTCTGTTCTCTGGGCCAGCTTGAGCAGTTATTGGTGTACACACTTTGTGTGTGCAGAGAATCCACTGCACATATAGATGATGGCTCATTTTTTATGGCTTATAATATATGGCTCTCTGTCCAAATGTAAATAGTTTAAACTTAAGAAGGAAAGTTTAATCAAATGAATTGCAGAGCATAAAAATATTTGTAATGAGATCTCAGTGCAGAAGAGGTTTGTGATTTGTATTGATGATAGAACAGACTGTGTGAGGACTGTGCCTCAGGCAAGGTGTGATTCTGTTTTCTGTTCCATTGTTGGCACAAAATCAGCAGTTACATCAGAGGTAAGTCTAAAATCAGCCTGTCTCACATAAGGAATGCTTGGGTTCAGCATGAGATGTTTCCAAAGTTACCAGTTTTAAGAATGGGACCCAAAATTTTCTGAGAGAGCATCTGCCACTGAGGTCCCAGATGGCTGCCCAGCATGGAGGTGAACTCAGCTCTCATTTGGGGGTTTGATCAAGTCATCCACACTAAGTTAAGTCACGATAAAGTTCGTTTCTCCTACCCAAATATATAAAAATTGAGCTACTTAACTCTCTGTCCATATCACCATGGCTGTGTAGCATCTACAGACTTGGTGTGTCATCCAAAATCCACTCCATTTTGTGGCAGAATTTCCATCCTCACCATTCTGGATGAGACCTGTGTTTCCTACTTCAGACGTACTTTATGCTGTTCATTCAGTAATGTCCTGACTCATACAGAGGAATTTCCATAAGTGTCTTTGCAAGAACTTGTAGATATGCAGAAGACACAATTCCACATCCTCAGCCATCCCCAGGCTCCCAAAGTCAGGCTGCATTCCGTAGTTTCTGTAGTTTCCGTTGCAGCCCGTCCAGTATGCAAATGAGACTCCAGACGCATAAATTACTGAGAGTAGAACTACTTCATTCTTTCTTTAAACAAGACCAAGAAAATCACAAACTGTTTCATCTTCCTTCCCCAGCATTTCCATTGCTGATGTTCAAAGGTTGACAGCTGCACACTGAGGAGATGGGCTTGCCATGGAATTCCAACAAGGTAAGGAGGGAACGTCCAGCTCCTGGGAGGGAGCTGGCTCTGGGTATGTCTTTAACTCCAGCACCTCAGGGCAAAGGCAGCATAGCTTATCCAGCTGCCTCCAAGGGCTTCCCTGTGTTTGAGGCAAGAAGCTGAACCCTGTCTGTTATCACAGCCTGTTTGACTCAGTGTAAGATCACACCCTGCTCTACCCTCTAAGAACTTCTTTGTGACTGCAGTGTTACTTCTTGATACCAGCTTAATGGAGTGCAGCAAATACTCAGATATCAATTATGAGAACTCATTTTTCATTGTTGATATCTCCTGCCCACTAAGCTACACAGCCAAGTCTGGAATGTAAAACAGCACCATGTTCAAAACACCAGAATTCAGAACTCTCTTGCTTCCTGTTGCTTTACTTACTTTAAATCACAGAGGATGTACCAAGGAAAATCTAAAAAGTTTTGATTTGTTATTAAGCCATGGATTTTAACCAGATCCTGGTTTAAAATCCTTTAACCTGTGCATCAGAACTTTCCAACCAATATACTTTATTACCACGATGGCCCATCAAAAAGGAGCTTTGTGTCACACAACCAGCATTTCCTGACAATCCTACAAAAGCAGACGGAGCTCCTCGTAGTTTGACTGCTGATGTTCTCAGATTTGGGTAGATTCACCACATGGCAGCACAAGGGGTTGCTTGCTTTGGAGAATTTTATGCTCATGAAGTACAGTTCCAAAATTGTACTGGAGCTTGGACTTATACGAAAGCCTCCAGAGTTCCTGGATTCTTCTCAAGACTCATTAAAGCTTTGAAGCTGATAGCACAGTCTGTTTTGTCTTCTATATTCAGGGACATGGAAGGTAAAGAACGCATTTGGGTTTTGTTATTTTGAAATCAGCCAGTGAAAAGGCCCTGCCATAAACAAAGCTTATGAATAAATTACTGCATCTGACAAAGAAGTTAATGATCATATGGACTGAGCCCAAATTCATGATCAATGAATCATGTAGGCTGCTTTGTTTAGGCTTTGGCAAATCAATACTCCATTTTGTTAAACAAGTAAAATAGATTTTTTGTGGGAGTGCTCTGGGATAATTTTTAAATATAAAGTGTCAGACAAAGAAATCTTCACGGGTGCTTGAGAGTATTGCTTGGAGCTTTCCAAATTTCTTTGCTTTTAGGGATTTATTGTCTTGTTATGCTTCTTACCAGGTGCCAATACACAGCAGATAACCAGTTACAGGAAAGAAGCAGTAAAATTGAGAAGGCTCTTTTGTAGGCACAGAGCTGTGAAAAAGCTCATGACATTGCAGACTTATTAGTATGGTCTAATTATAGAATCATAGAATTATTTAGGTTGTAGAAGACCTTTAAGATCATCCAGTCCAACCATTAAAGTATGTCACTGCCTTAGACTGCTGTTAAAAGAAGTGGGATTGGTCAACAGGAGGAGCCTCTCCACTTCATTCTCTCCCTGGGTTTGTAACACCAAGAACATGAACGGTTTTTCTTTTTTCTTTATTATCTTATGTTGGAGTTTTATTTGAGGTGGGCGATTATATTTTCCCTCAGGGTCCTGCCACACTTGTAGTAGGCAAAGAAACCCCAGTATGTATCCTGTTGTTTTTTTGTGACAGAAAGCACCAAAATCAAGATTCCTAAAGGGATTCAGGTACATAGTGATGAAGATAGATCCTGCTCAAGGGCTAAGAAATAAATTTAGGCTGGATGGTAGAAAGTTTCTCTCCAGCAGCAAGATTATGCCAGTTCCACAGGAAGAAATTTAAGTAACTAATGTGGGTTCCTGAGGGTGGATAAACCAGTAGCTGGTTTTCAAGAGAACTTGACTGGTTTTTGAAAATTACTCCTGCAATATCACATTCAAAGGGATAAATACCGGGTTCTGATTCTTGCCCCCAAGGCATTTTCAGAATAGGTAGAGCAGGTGAGGTGATTCATTCCTGCGGAGCGAAACCCTGCTCCTACTGGAGGTTACATTCTGCTCCAGTAATCTTGTAGATCCCACCAGACATCTGCACGGGCTTGGAATGCCACCACAGTTCCCTAATTCTGGGCCCAAAAATGTTGAGTCGCACCTGGTGCCATGAAGGGTGTTAGTATTCCTGATTTTGCAGCTGTCCTCTAGATCCAGCAAACTCCTGAAATTCCTGTCTCTGGGGCTCAATGAATGAAAAAAAAAATAACTTGAGATGAGGACAGAAAGTTTTTCCTTTCCATCAGGGAAATGACAGTGTCCTGCACTTGATATTGCCTGAGCGAGAGTCCTGGAACGCTGCTCCTGGAGAGATGTAGGCACAGACAGAATGCCAAATCTGATTACATAGATCAAAGTGGTCTGCTGCTACAAAGCTCTGAGAACTCACAGCTCACATTGGCAGAATTAGATTTGTGGCTAAGTGGAATTTTTCATCATCATAGCAATTTGTTTTGGTACTTAACAACGAATGTAGGGGCCTAACTTTAAGCAGCCAACATTGAACACTTTGGTTTTCTAAGAAAAGCTACTGCTGCCCAGCTTCCCAGAGTTATTTATTACCTTCAGCAGCACGTCTTCCTAGAGAGGGTGTTCAGAACTACTGTCCAGCAGGAAAATAACCAGTACTGAGTTGGGAATAAGAAATAAATACTGAGATGGGAATAAGAAATGACCCCTTCCCCTTGCCCTGTTGGCCTCTGGTCTTTCATCCAGCTTATCTATGCAAATACTGCCCTGCCAGAAAATGACTCTGATTTTAATAAGGAGACTGAACAAGAAGCTGCTGCTGAACCCTGAATTAGCCATTCTGGATGGTCACTGCATTGAGTCAGCAAAGAAAAGAAACCAACTGTTCTGAAAAGGATAAATTATTATGTCCTAAAATGGTTTATGTTCCCTTGGCTATTGGTAGTGAGTGATTGAAAGTCAGGTAGAGGACACAAGCTATTGAACAGGTCACTGGGGACTCCCAGGTTTGGGCTGCTAAAAATCTTCACAAGCATATCAGAAAATTCTCTGCAGAATAGGACAAAAATGGATGTTATTCTCGGGCTGAGACCACCCAGAGGCAAACACTCTCTCCAGTAAAACACAAACTAAGGCCTCCCAGCACATCCTATAATCAGGCATTTCTGCCCATTCTACTATTCTCCCTGACTGCAGATTCACACGTTGCTGAAGGTGTTTTTGAAATCCAAGCAGAGCTCAATATTAATGGTGGCAGAGTTAGTTACTGTCCTTTATCAACTTGGGATCAAATGTTCCAACAAAAATCAATGTAGTGTTTCCCCACTGTGTTTGTGAAAGCAAGAGCAAATACCTGCAGCAGATAAAATGATTATGTTTTCCCAAGCCATTAGCATGATTCAAGCAATACATTCCTAAAATAAATTTAGGCAGAATCAGTGGATTTTAAAAGAGCATTTCAATTTCATTTGTCTATAAATATTTCCATTTTGGCATATCTTTCACGCACTGTATCAAAAGCCCTGTGTCAGGCTGGTCCAGGCCATTGCATCACCTCCAAGGCTAGAGGGTTCACTCTTAGCCACTACAGGACTGCTGGGTGGACTCCAGCACAGTGTGTTGGGGTTGGACTGGATGAACTTGAAGGTCTCTTCCAACCTTGATGGTTCTATGACAGACAGACAGGGCGTCTCTCAGCTGGAGCTCCTCTCGAGGCTGAGCAGCCCCAGCTCCCTCAGCCCTTCCTGGGCACGGAGATGCTCCGGGCCCTTCCTCAGCCCCGCAGCCTCTGCAGGCCCCGCTCCAGCAGCTCCCTGGCCCTGCTGGGCTGAGGATCCAGAGCTGGGCACGGCACCCCAGTACTTCCATAAATAAAAGACTAAAAGTCACACACAAAACATGAGAGAATTAACATTAAATCTATAGAAAAACTATGGATCTTAGCCAATAGGAAGCCTGAATTTGCCACCAGTTTGAATGGGAGAGCTGGAATGTCTCACATATTTTAATTTGTTTGAGGTGAGCTCAAGTGTGACTTGTTTTACTTACAGATGCTTGCAGAAAGTTGTATCCAGGACCCTACTTTTACTTGAGTCAGTGAAAATCCTCTCTGTTGCACAGCTCTCAACAGAAACTTGTACATATCCATGAGCAGCACTTGTACATATGCTTGTACATACCCATGAGCAGGATTTGTATATATCCTTGCACATACCCGTGAGCAGCACTTCTACAGTCTGCAGTTTTCCATAGGTATTTACAGCACTTCTTGCATGGGGTAAGGGTAGAGAAAGGTGACAAAGGACTGTGAGAGATACAATGATATACACAGTATTTCTCAGATCAGTTGTACTGATGCTGTGCCTCATTCAAGGAGTCTTTTTGACAATGTGGAGGAAGAGCTGTGATGGCCACAGCAAGAGAGAAAGACATGGAAATCTCCAGTTCAGAGAAAGCTAGGAGTGTAACAGAAAGAAAGTTGGCTGCATCTATCCCCAAGACAGAGATTTCACTCATCATTGTTACAGAATGAAAAATTTAAGAAAGCCCCAAGAGAAGAATTTTCTTATTTTATTCAAACGAAGCTTCCATCTGAAGGCACATATGCCACCATATGGGATACATTTCAGGCATTCATTAGGAGAAGAATAATTAGTCTAGCATCATACCAGGAAGAAAGGAAGAGGCCCAGAGGATAATTACTTTAGAAACAGAAATAAAAGACCTTGAAACTAAATTTGCTAGGGACAAGTCTACGAAAAATGAAAAAAAAGGAACCTTATTTATGGGAATTTGAATTCGGTTATCAAGGCAGAGAGGAAAAGGGGCATGCCCACAACAGGATTATTGCTAGCCTGGGGAGAAGTTGGTACATTATTGTTTCAATGATTATGGAAAACATGTAGTCTCATATTTCAGCCATTCACCACAAGCAAGAAGCCTCTTCTGTAGCACAAAAGAGATGAAACACTTCCACATTATCCTGGGAAGAACTGCTCTGTGTGTCCTCTCTTTGCAAATACACCGTTAATAGTGCTACTGGTCATGGGCTTTAAATGCGACTGTGACTCTCTAAAGGTTGTCAAAAAGGATTATTCCTTTGTAGAGCTTCCTATGAAATGACCTGCAAGAAAGCGAAATATCTGTATTATGTAAATAAAGCACAGATTGAATAACAGGAGAATAAAGAAGGCTCAAAAGTGTGTCAGACGGGGATTTTTCTGTGAGCAATTAAACACACCGAGATAGTGCTCTCTATACATCAACTTAATCCTAACCATGCATTGAGCCAACGTATTTGTACTTCACCTTCTGGAGGGGACAGACACATTATATTGAATAAAAGCCATGCATTGTATAGTGCACCACAGTCTGTCTCTCAAGCCTCAGGCCCTAAGTAACTAACCCTAATTAACTGTTGAGTTTGGAGTTTCCGTGCTACTCAAAAGGCCCATGGGAAGTGAACAGCGACAAGATTTGGCCCTTGAAAAGAAGCACCAGTGACTGGATTCCTCCTCTTCATGCCAGGAAACACCTGATATTCTGCAGCACTGAAATCGTAATGGGAAGTAAAGACTTGTCTAAGTAAAATCCTTTGATTGAGACAGCGGTCAAAGCGACAATTCTTTGATGTCTGGAGCTCTTTGCAGCAAAGAATAAAATGAGATCTTGCATTGCTGTGTGTGAGACAGATGGTTTGGGATATGACAGTGGTTCATTCATATTGGGAACACTTGTTACAATGCATTATCTTTTAAAGATACAGAGAAAGCTATCTAACATTTTGTGACTCACCTACAGTATAAACAAGATAATTACCTGCTACACCTGCTAGAGCTGGGAGATCGATTATGGAAGCTAATTAGAGACCTGTTTTAAGCAGATATGAACTCATGAGTTTTTGTTATGGGTTCTTCTCCTCTTAACACACTACAGAGAAAACCATAGAACAACAGTGATTAGCCTTATTTCATTTTTATTGCTTCTCCCATTCAGAGTGAAACCACAGAAAGTCAAAAGTGTAGCTAATTTAGTTTAGCAAGCTAGAAAATGTAAGTTAATTTCCTTGCTTTACTACTTAGAAAGCTCTGCCAGAGCATTAATGTCAAAGGAAAACAAAGAAAAAGTACGTATCCATATGGGATATGAACATAGCTTGTGGTAGCTTGACAAACACTGGCAGAGAACATTGTCATGCTTGCAAGGAGGTAACAGATATTGGTAGTGATCTTTTGAGCTCTTGGTTATTTGTACATGTCAGCAGTGCAGCAGAGAGATGCACGAGGCTAGGATGTTTGGTTTTGATTATTTTTGTTTCTTTTTTAAATTTTTCTGGCACTGGAGAATGCTTCTGTCTCCTTTAAGTAGCAGTATTCCTTACAGCTGTTGTTCCCAGAAGCAAAACACCCCTAGCAGTGCCCATGAATTCCTGACTGCTCATATCTGAACACATCATATATCTATGATCTGCAGTCATTTCCCAGATCCATGTGTGCTGTCATACTCCAGCAGGAATTACTGTAGAATCTGTTGAGTCTGCAAACTTCACACAGCATCTCTACCCACACATGGGATGAAAATCACAAATTATTTTGGCAAGGCAGAAAGACTTTAATAATTAGTACTTAATTCCCAAATGCCCTGCTGTCTAGTGCAAGCTGCAGCTCTGAGCAAGGCACTCAGGCTTCCAGCCCATGGAATGACAAAGATCTGACAGATCTAAGCCACCAGACTTGGGTGTGAACTCGCACTGGCACTTGGAAATCCCAAGCAGTGAAATGTGGCCTGAACTGTACCTTGTTAGACAGCTGCAGCAGAGCTATAAAAAGACCTTGGCATTATAGCCACAAAATTGTAAACTAAACCCTGCATTCATCAGGAAGATCTAAATCATTTAGATTTTCACCAGACTGGTTTTGAGAATGTTTGCCCAAATATTGCAGACACCAAGCAATGAGGCACAAAACTGTGTGAGCTGGGAGGTACAATTTGGGTATTTCATCTCTCACACACACAGCCAAGGGAGGCATCATTCAAAGACTGCTGTTACCAGGTCGCACACAAAACATGGAGCTTCCCTCGCTTCCCCTGCTCTTCTCCTGAGTGCTGACTGAGCACCAAACTGCACCTCTGTGGCTCCTGTCACAGCTGGTTCATTCAGTACTTACCTGGTCAATGAATCAGTGGAAGGAACACAAGTGAGTGACTGGTTCTAGTGAGCAGAGCACTAGCTCGAGTAAGGGAAATGTTAGCTCACATTTGCTGCCTCCATTACTTTTAAATAATAAGTTTTATAGCTTATGTAAACTCAGTAAGGGAAATATGTTATTATAGCTTAACCAGCTTGGGGTGAAGTCCTGCCCCAAAACATGCTATACCTGCTGTTTCAGGCAATCTGGTAGGTGACACTCTCCCTCTAATCTTAATATTCATCCTGAAAACTGTCTCCAAAACAAGAAATATTCCAGGCTGGATGACAAGGGATCAGCCAGCCTGGCTGTTCTAGGCCAGGCCAATACATTGATGCTCAAGGTTCACTGTCTAATGAAGCCCATGAAAGTGAGGTACATCAGGAAATATAAACTGTTAACTGGGTTAAATAAGAGCAAAATCCCCAGAAATTTAGCACTGAAGGATATGAATTGTCTTTGCGTGTGTCCCGAAGCAGAACTGGATATGAAGAGGGTGTAATGGATGGAGACAGACTCTGTAGCTGTACAGGGACATCCCTGCTCTGCCCTCACTCAAAGAATTTCAGTGTCTACAGAATTCATCAGGAAGCAAGAAAAACCTTCACAGCCTCAAAGGTACTTAATTACTAGATTTACCTGGTACTTTCCTGTATCCATGGCTCTTGCACATACAGATGCTCAGCTGCTCATCAGTGATATTTATACTTCTGCAAAAGCTGGACAGTAACAGAACTAAATGTGCTGCTTAATTGTCTCAGTGATGGAGTCATATTTACAGACTTTCCTTTCCAAATCCATTTATTCCATGGGAACTAACACAACCTGTACACAAAACCAGCTAATCCTGCTTGAATGCCCAACTCCATGGCAGGGTTTAGCACTGATAATCTGAGGGCACAAGGGGAGATCCCTCTCTGAGCACAGTGCACTTGTCCCTGTCCAACGCCTCAGTACACCCTAGGCTAGGAGGAGCATAGAAACTCCAAATGGCCTCCTGAACAGGCCTTTCCTGGCCGTGGTGGGTTCATACAAGGTACCTGTCTTGGGAGATGAGAACTGTGCTCACAGGCAAGGAACCAGACTTAGGGATGGGTGATGCTGAGAAGATCTTAGCATTAACCTATATTCTTTACTGAAAATGACATCAAATATTTGACTAAACGATTTTATTTATGCTGTCAGAATGGTGCAATGTAAGAAACCACCCTGCAGTCATACGAGGATATACTTGATATCTAACCTGAACAAGGTCACAGTTCACCTGCTCCACATAGTTCTCAATCTCCTTGGTGCATGCAGCCCTTCAGAGGGGCCTTGACAGCTTGGAGAGATCGGCAGGGCAGAACTGTCTGAAGTTCAACCAAGGCAAATGCAGGTCCTGCTCCTGGGCAGGAACAACCCCAGCACCAGGACAGGCTGGGGGGCCCTGCTGGAGCAGCTCTCTGGGGAAGGACCTGGGGGTGCTGGGGGACAAGGAGCTGTCCCTGAGCCAGCAGAGTGTCCTGGGGGTGCTGGGGACAAGGAGCTGTCCCTGAGCCAGCAGAGTGTCCTGGGGGTGCTGGGGACAAGGAGCTGTCCCTGAGCCAGCAGAGAGTCCTGGGGCCAAGGAGGCCGAGGGTACCCTGGGGGCATCGGGAAGAGCCTTGGCAGCAGGTCAGGGAGGGGATCCTGCCCCTGTGCCCAGCCTGGGGCACCTCTGGAGCGCCGTGCCCGGCTCTGGATCCCTCAGCCCACCGGGGCCAGGGAGCTCCCGGAGCGGGGCCAGCGGAGGCTGCGGGGCTGAGGAAGGGCCCGGAGCATCTCCGTGCCCAGGAAGGGCTGAGGGAGCTGGGGCTGCTCAGCCTCGAGAGGAGCCCCAGCCGAGAGGGGCCCTCAGCCCTGGGTGTCCCCGTGTGCAGGGAGGGCTCCGGGCAGGGCCCGGGCTCTGCTCCGGGGCCNTGTGTAGTCTCCTCCCTGGGATATTGCAGAGCCGCATGGACACACTGCTATGCCCTGTGCTCTGGGATGGCCCTGCTGGAGCAGCGAGGTGGCACCAGAGGAGCCCTTGGGGGCGCCTCCAGCCTGACGCAACCTGGGGTTCTGGGACTCTGTGATCTCCTGTAGCCAAATTAGCACCTCCCATTAAAAGACTGAAAGTCCCCAGACACAGCCCAGGAAATGAGAAGGGCATCCACAATGTCTTAGGTTGTGAGGGGACAGCATGGTAGATAAATTGGAAAGTAAAGATCCTTTTCCCATTGAACACAGCAATGGTAAAAAATCTGTCAGCAAATATAATATTGCATTTTAAAGCAGGCCTGACAGCAAGACCAAACTGCGCTTGTGTTTAATGGTCATTCATCTCTGCTGAAAAAAGACTCATAGTTTTCTCTTTCCTTTTGACTTAGAGATCCAGTGAAAGTGTTCACAAGAGCCAAAATCAGGTTATCAGTGTACCAATACAAGATGCTAAGGAAAACTCTTATTGAAATCAAAGTAAGAAAGGGAAAAAAAGGAAAAGCCTCTCCCAATGCCACCCAAGAACACAGAGTGAAGGAACGGGGAGAGGAATATTATATTTAAGAGACCAGAGTTATATCAATGTGAAAGTTTTATGTAGCGGGTCTTTATCAATCAGACAAAGGCTGGATTTTCACCTTAGCTTCTTAAATACCCCATCCAATAATTAATTTAACTGATATGGGACAGCTATATTATCCCTGAATAAAGTGATTTGTATAGATCTAAAAGCAAATGCCTAGGCAAAAGACAGGGTTGATCATTATTTCAAAGCTCTTATTTTTCCCCTACTCTTAAGACTTGGGAAATTATTTATTTGACAATCTTAAAATAAAACTTGAGCTGTATTAGCATGTAGACTGCTTAATAAAAGGGAAAAAAAGTGAGAGAGAGGATTAATAAATTACATGCTAGAAATGGGAAACAAGATTAGAGGTGACATTTTGGCAATGTCTTCCTCACAGTGAAGGAAAAAAAATGAAACCAGATTAGTTGGAGAGGAAAGAGGGAGTCAATCAGTAAGAAAAATGAATTTAGAAAAAGTGAGAAAGCCTGTGAAAAATGAAGGGGTTGATTGGGATAAAGGGTGCAATAAAAGTGCTCCATGGCAAGGAGGGACATCACTGCTCTCCAAAGGTAAACCCTCAGTGGACTGGGGGGAGGAGTGGGCTGGGGGATAATGGGCTGGTGGCAGAAAGCCCAGTGGACGGGACAGCAGTGAAAACGGGGGCTGTTCTCATGCTGCCAAGGCAAGAGGAACAAGTTCCCCCAAGGCTGGTTCCGTGTCCCTCCTTCCTCCCCTCTCCTCTGCTGCCACAGAGAAAGGGTAACATAAACACAACTGCAACAGCCCATGTGGGTTCACAGACTGAGGCAAGCCTGGATTTTCAGTTTGTTTGTTTTCGTGGCTCACCACTGATAGATTATATCCTACAGCACATCTCCAATCTGCATAACAGGCTTCCTCCAGCACATTACTATGACAACACCCTTTGGCTCAGGGATATTGGACATCACCGGTTCTTTCTGCTTTCAGCAGCAACCCGAAGGAATGCTCCAGCCTTGGGCTGCTCCTCTCACTGTGCGAAGGAGTGCTCCAGCCAGTGGATCTTTTCTCCTTCAGCTTCCCCACCTCCACCACGAGGGCTTGGCTCCTTCAGCTTCTTCTGTCACTGTGAAGATGATTTTTTTTCCCTTCTTCCCTCTCTTTTAGTGGCTGCTTGAAACCTGTCCTAAGGATGAACACACGGGCAGTTTAAGAAGATCCACCTCAACTGCTAGACCCAGATTGTCATCTGAAACTGATAATTATTGCTAATGGTATGTGTTTACAACAGGGTACTGCTACCACGAAAGTAAAGTTTGCATGTCAGGCATGCTGTGAACAAGCCTGGGATTAAGAGCAAAATAATTCATAGCTATAAAAGTAAACCTTTTTGGGACAAGTGTTGCAAGAGCTGCTATTTGGTCACTCTTCAGTGTCAGTTTTAGTCCCTGATTGTCTCAGGCCTCCAGTCAGTCACCCGTGGGATCATAAGGGAAAAAGAAAAAAAAACAAGAAGAAAAAAACTAAGATCTAAAAAGCCTTTTGGGTTGACCCTATTAAAATTTACAGGAATCATTCCACTACAACCCTAGTTAGGTCTTCCACAAAGATCTGAACATGGGCTCAGTCCAGGACACTGAATGTGGGATCCCGTTGGAATTCATCTGTACGTGAGCAATCACCTGAAAAAAATTATTCCCCCAGACAAGAGCACATCTCGGTGCCTTTGCAGGCATCAGTAAAATGCCCATTACACTTTCTTGTGTTCCTCTGCAAGACGCAGAGTTCAGGAAATGTATTCTGTATGCAGGAGCAAGCACCATCCTCTAAAATGCTCGTGTTCCAACAGCAATTACTCCACAGCAGCTAAGAAACAAGGCAGATGATTTCCCCCTGTAATTTAAAAGCAGAATTTAGCTAGTAACAGGCTGCCATGCCTTACAAATGTTGACTTTTGGAATCATAATTCCTGTAACTTCAGCTTCACTGAAGAGTTACATCAATTTGTCAATGAAATTGAGAGTAGTTAATGTATAAAAGGTAAATTTTTATGTCCTAAGTCAGCAGGAATATTATACTGCTGAAATATTTATTAACCTTGAGAATTTTAAATGGATGCATGGTTTGCTTATGATCTTAATGGGGCATCATCTCACCTAAACCCAAAATGCAGGTAGATGTCTACTATTTTCTTTTCATTTCTTGCCAGCCTATTAACACCATTTTACTTTTCAAGAGTATTTTATTTTGAAAGATAATTTTTTTCTAGATTGTATCTCAACCCGCCTTTAATTAGGATGAGAGACAAATTCAAATTTGCCTTTATTTTCCTTTCTCACAAAGTGTTCTTTATTCCCTATTAGTTTCCCACAGAGAATTTTTTTTTTCAATGAAGAGGCTTTGTTTTAGAATTTGTAATCTCCTGGACAGACTTTATAATGATGAAATATAAGTGTCTTTCCTACAATAACCTGCTGTGTTTGGAAAGCTTCGTATAGGGCAAGGGGTTAAGTAAATCTCCAGTTCCCTGGGGGTCAGTTTGCAGAACATGCAGGTACATACATTGTGTAATCTCTTAAAACTCTGCAAATGGAGCTTATTCTCTTGGCCTACTTGCTCTTTAAAGTGGTGGCAAAAACATTCTAAAATAAGGGCAACAGTTCAGCAGGGGAGATGTCAGGCAGCCCCCGACCAAATGCAAAATACCCAGAAGTGTTTATTGAATGACTGAATCACAGACTCCCTGGTTCGGGTTGGGAGGGACCTTAAATTCATCCCATTCCACCCCCTGCCATGGGCAGGGACACCTTCCCCCAGACCAGGCTGCTCGAAGCCCTGTCTAACCTGGCCTTGGACACCTTCACTTCCACACCTCTGGCCTGCCATCAAAACTCTGTTACACACCTACAGATTTGCCATTGTTTAAAGAGGTTCACAAGAGAATTCTTCCTAGATCTTTAATCCATCTTGATCAAAGACCTTAAGGCAAGATTCAGCACTCAGACCTGACAAAACTTTTGTTATAGAACACATAAGAAATACAGTTGAGTCTCAACATCACCACTTGAAGGCTTTAAGTTATCAAAACACAACCAGAGAGTCAACATTCCCAATTTCAACCCGGCATGGCTCGACATTTAACCATGCTCTGAGTGCACATGCATTAGCTGAGTGACACTCACACTTGTATCAATAAGTTTTCAAGACACTGGGCCAATTCTTTTCAACATTTTTTCTTTTACTGATCCTAAAAAATCTTATTACTTACAGTGATCCAGCCAAAAATGCACCTTCACACCCGGAATGAAGAGCCCAGTGCTGTGTTCTGCAGGTAACGGTGTTGTACAAATCAGATGTTAAATTCCAAGCATGTAAGATGCAAGGGAGAAGGTTTCTTTTGGAAAAGTACATCAGGAAATGTTTAGCATTTTGTGCATTGTGGAGATACAAATATAATACAGAATTTAAAGTAATGAAGGAAAAAATTGGCAGGAAGAACCAATGATTTGAAAAAGACATGAGACTAAATGTGAAAGTACAGTTAATGACCACACTTTTCAGTCACTTTGATATAAATTCTGAAGAGGAAGGAATCACTAAAATATGGTATAGCAGTAGAAGTACAATTTGCACACAATGTAATAAAGAAGAAAAATTAAAAGAGAATCAATGAAATTTGGCAGAAAGCCAGACGTGATGAAGCTGCTGGTTAAAAAATGGCCCCATTATTTTAATTTTTTATCTTAAAAGTGGAAGATTTCTAAGTGAGGATATTGAACTGGAGGTTTGGAAAAGTCATGTAAGTGTTGGATAAAAGGAAATTGGATAAAGAAATGAAGGAAGAAGATGCAGAAGAAAAATTGTTTCTGAACATTAATGCTATGTCCTAGAGGGTAGTACATAGCAGGACATCCAGCAGCAAGCACTGTAATAAAATCTCTAAATGCAAAAAGCAATCAAAGCTTAAGGAGCTAAAACACTCACAAACACAGGGGTGCATAAGAGTAAATGAAGTTAAAAGACTGTAACAATGATGAAAGAAAAGGGAATAGGCTGAAATTGTATTTGAAATGGGTTTTAGAATACGTATAAGAAAAGAAAAGAGGTTTACAAGGGCTGGAAGGAGTACTGTAGCAAGGAAAAGAGATACAGAACACAAAATATTTTTTTTTGCCAGGGGATGACACTAAAAGAAAATAAAATTGTATAAAAAAGTGCCAGAGAGGTATCAAAGGGAATCAGTTTCATATAAAAGAGGATCAAGAAATAACAGTACCTGAAGATTGACACAGCTTTAGAGTGAGCTGAGAGCTGTCCCAGAATTCCAAATAAAATGGCACAGGGTCAGGTAAGACTCTCAGAGAGCTGCACAGATGAAACCACTTGAGGAAATAATTATAAGGACCCCAGCATCAATATTCTAGGAGAGAGTCTGGCGAAATTCGCTCCTGTACGGAGGATCTTTGCAAGTTCCTGGCAGTATTTAAGATTTCAAGTTTAGCAATTAGAGTTCCCCAACTCTCATAATAGAGCTCAGAAGAACTGATAAATACTATGAACAGCCAGGAGATAAAATTTGCAGAGATGACACAATTTCTTAGGATGTACAAGGTGACAGGACAATTTCTGAGAGTGTGATTACTTAAAGCTGAATGAAGGCACATCACAAAACACAAAGTGAAATGACACAGGGTTGGAAAGAATTACTTAAGCATCTTCTATTCATTGCTAAGTTCTAAATGAATTTCTTACAGTAAAGAGCAAAAAAAGAATCTCATTAATTTGGGACTCTTCAATGGAATCTTATTACAAAGAGGAGAGAACAATTCTACAGTTTCTCTAAATTGCTGCACATTGAGAGAGACAAGAGCTGTAAAGACATGTGGGGCATGTGTGTGCATGTATTTGTGATTATTGCCAGTCTCCCTCACAAAATTAGTTTGTAATGAGATTAATAATACATGGTCATATGCACTTTGTATCCAGCAGAATGCTATAAAACATGGAAAATGGGAAGAGGAGAAGGTGATGGAGTAAAACAAAAAATCTGGGCAGATAAACCATCTCACTGAGTTCTTATTCTTCATTCTCTGAACATTGCAAATAGCCTTGAGAATTCCTCAGGTGTGAGGAACTAAATCAGAAGAGCCACAAAAAGCAGAGAGAACAGTAAGTCATGACAACTTCTAAAGCTGCACCAAATCTGTAACTACACAACAGACCTTCCCATCAAAAACGTATTAGAAGGCAAAGTGCTTGGGAGCCAAAAAATCTGACATGGGGAGGATATTCAGTGTTCCAGAAACATGATTATCCAAAGGCAGCTTAGGTGCAAACTTCTGTGCCCTCCCAGCTCCTCAGCGGGGCCCTGGGAAGACACAGCCAAGCTCTTTGTTAAGGCTGAGCACAGCCTTGTACACAAACAGTGCCCCTTGCTGTTGATCATAAAATCTAAGGGGGGAGAGCAGACAGAGACACCATAATATTCAAATTGGGTTGTATTCAAAATAAAAAGTGAATAGGGAAAAGCTCTGTATGCTCATTACAGCAATGGCTCCTTGGCTGGTGTCCCTGCTGGAAAAGCACTTGTCCCCTTCTGTGGGGTGTGAGAGCACTGCCAGAGGAAGCTCATGCCTCTGATCATTTACTGCACAACAGAATGCTCTGGAAAACAAAATGAAGGCTTTGCTTCTCTAAATAATCCTCCCTCCCCCACTGCAGTCATTGTCTTTGTAATATTTTATAGCTTGTCATATAACACTCTGGGATATTGTCCTACAGAGGATGTGACTACACTGCTGAAATGAAATACCTGCATGGTGTTCCTTGCCCACAGAACCACTGGAGCAGTGGCAGATGAGGCTTTGTGCATTTCTTAATATTTTATTTTGAATTTTTTTCCATTTTTGTAATAAAGAGTGAAAAAAAAGAAGCAAAGAAGAAAACAAGCTTCACATTGATTTAGGACTTCAGGGAAAAGAATAAAGCTATTCCATCTATTTTATAAATGCAAATATGCTTATAACATTGATCTCAACAGTGTAAATCAATAATACCCAGAGTTTCCCTGTCCCCCACAGATTGTCTGCAAATTATAAATGGTGGTTACAAAAGTATAATCACAATGAAATATTATCAAATCTCATATTCTACTCTTGCTGTAATTCAAAAAAGGAGCCGATATCTCGGAACTTAAGAGTTTTGATGTTTTAATGAGTGCACTATGTTTTTTCTAGGGAAGTACAACCAATTAAATTGAGCATCCAATCTTTTGCTGAAGGAACAGTCTGCAGCTTCCAAATGACTGCAATTCTCTCTTTTGCCATTATAGGAAAATATTTTTATCCTGTCACCAAGCTCAGTGAACTCAGAAGCATGAAGCAGCTGACAGATAACATAAGTAGTATTCAATATAACCAGATTGGGCTGTGCATCCGACACGGAGAGCCATTGGGAGACACAAGGGAGTACTAGAACCCATCACAGAATTCCATCTTTTATTGTGGGGTGAAAAAACAGTGTTTCTCACCTTTTCCAGAACTTCAGTCCTGATCAAAATTAGCCTTTTGGAGTGTTTCCAGATTCTTAACTGTGTTTGTTGAAAAACTTGCCTACTAAATGTTTTAGAAATATAAAGGTCCCTAGAGAACATCACTGCTTGAAAATCTGATGTCAGATGCGTCCAGGCTTAGAGCTTAACTAAGGATCTTGAGCATCTAAATTTTGGACTATACTGAATTTAGGCCTGATTTATCTGGTCTCCTACAGAAAGACTGAAAGACCAAGAATCCACACGTCTATGAGCTTGATCCACTTCTCCTGTCCACCTTCCTCAGATTCTGGAGAGAAAGAAAGATGAGGGTCACATTTCTCCTTTTTGCTCTTTGGGAAACTCCATGTCTGGATCCAGCAATAGGCCAGCAAAACATCCAAATGATTAAAACAGAATCATAAAATGACTTGAGTTGGAAGAGATCTTAAAGATCATCTCAGTCCATGGGCAGGGACTGCTTCCACTATCCCAAAGTGCTCCAAGCCCCATCCAGCCTGGCCTTGGACACTGCCAGGGATCCAGGAGCAGCCACAGATTCTCTGGGCAACCTGTGCCAGGGCCTCACCACCCTCAGGGGGAAGAATTTCTTCCTAAGATCCAATCAAATCCTACTCTCTGTAAGTGGGAAGCCATTCCCCCTTGTTCTGTCACTCCAGGCAATTGTCTCTCTCCATCCTTCTTTAGGCTCCCTTCAGGCTCTGCAAGGCCACAATTTGGTCACCCTGGATCTTCTCTTCTCCTCTCCAGGCTGAACAATCCCAGCTCTCCCAGCCTTTCCTCCCAGCAGAGCTGCTCCATCCCTCTGCTCATCCTGGTGCCTCCTCTGGGCTCTCTGCAGCAGCTCCAGGTCCTTCCTGTGCTGGCCCCAGGGCTGGGGCAGCTCTGCAGGTGGGGTCTCACCTGAATGTGGCAGAATATTGTGGGTAAGATGTTGCACTTAGGCTGCTGTCAGGCAGAGATAAACACACTTTAGAAAGTGATAGGCAGATATTATAAAGATCAGTGTAAATAAAATATCTCTTAGTGAGAAGCATAATTAGTTAATTAACGTGTTCATAGCAGACCACAAGCACTAAGTCTTGCTGCCTGCGTATTCCTAAGCAATAATGCTGAAAGCATTGAACAGTTCTCCACTGTTAAAAGCTCAGGTTTAGTCTCTGCTATTTAAAATAAGAGTAGCTTCAAATCTTCTCTGTGCTGTAGAGAATGGAGGTATGAGACAGTTATTATAGTTCTAATAAATAAGACAAGTAATTTTACCACTTGTTTAGCAGAGTTTGAAGATTATCACCTTCCTCACTGGCTGCTTTACAGTTAAGCCACATAGAAGCTTCAGGTTAAGAGGTACATTTTTATTCTTCCAGAAGGACAACTAGCCAGTTGTTTTCTGACTTCTGAAACCACACAGAAGAGAGAAAGTTTTGGAAGACGTTGAAAAGCAAACACGAGCCTGAGGACAGACTCCATCAATAACTCAGGAAACAGATGTTACAGTGTTTGTTTAGGCTTTCCAATCTAGTCTGATTTTTTTTACTTTAGTTTGAGAACTTCTTTTCCATGTTCATTTGTTTATTCTTGTTGAAAAGCTTCACATTTCTGCTAGGGAAAAGAAAACCAACCACAAGATCACATCTGAAACACCTGTGTTTTTGTTTTGCCAAGCCCAGAGGTGACAGCAGCTTTGGGCTGCTGGTCTTTGTGCATCTATTGCAATATTTGGCGTGACTGGTGCTTTTTAATGAAGCTGTTCTCCCAGTAAGCCCCTGGGAAGGGAAATGCTATTATAGCAGTTTACAGGCAGAGAGCTGAAGCACACAGTGGGACAGTGGAGAGCAAAACAGGGACTTGAAATCGCCTTTCAAATTACGGGGCTTGAACTTCTGTCTGAGGTACTTCCCAGTCCTTTCTCTTCCTCTGACCCCCCTGTGCCCCGTCCCACAGCCAGCTGCCCAGCACCACGGGCTCTGCTCCATCATGTTGTCCATCTCATTTCCCTCTGGGTGTGAGACCACTAAATCATTTAAATCATCTGGGACTTCTCAGAGAGTTAAATGGCAGAAGGCACATTCTGAGTACAACCATTCCTGACACACCAGCCTGCCAGACACTCAGCCTCTTAGAGGGGGCATGGGAAGTGGGATGGAAAGAAAAAACCCTGAAATTCCAGAAATGGATTTCAGAAGTGTTGCAGAGATGGTTTTCCAGACTTTTTTGACTCCACAGAGCTAAACAAAGGATTCCTGGGAATACGGTGGATGTTTTCAGCTGTATTTTCACCTGATTCACTATGGCAGCTGGAGAAATTTTTTCAGTGTAAAGGCCCTTACTAATGTTCTAAACATGGGTAAATATCTGCAAATATGGTACTATATGATCAATATAGTATTAAGTTATATTATACATGGTATGTATTATATGACACTAGAGAAATACATATACCAACATAAAAGTAGAAGAGGATCTCAGCCACTAAAGTTATGGGTACAGCTTGCACTTTATCTCTGAGGAAAACAATGGCTTCTTTCTTAAAGCATGACAAAGCACGGGGTGGGATTCTTGGAGTGTCCTGTGCAGGGACAGAAGCTGGACTTGGATGATTCTTGTGAGTCCCCTCCAACTTGGAATATTCTGTGATTTATTTGTAAGCTGACTCTGTGTAATTCTCCATCAAACTATGTTCTTGCTTCATAAGGCCTCTGAAAACTTCCCTTGTGTTTTATATGAAGAGCCAATAATTGGCATTATTTAGTTTAGATGAAATAAATAATTTCACAGCCACTTCTTATATAATAAGGTTGGCCACAGCCTGTTTTTTTCTCCTCAGATTGTATATTTTTGTTTGGAGTGAACATAAAAGAGCATTTTCTTGCCTGCTGAGTGTTCATTAAAACCACTTCCAAATCTTTGCAGCCATTAGGGTCCTCACTATGTTCTGATCTTCCTGTCATATTGATTTAACCGTAAAAACAATCCTTTCTTCTAATGATAATAGTAAAGTTATTAACTGAAAGTTATGAAGGACAGCTCTTCATCTAAAGACCTCAACTACTTGAAAAGATTTCATAAAAAGAATAAAATGACCAATCGAAAACCAGACTTCTAAAGAAACAAGAGTAAGCCACTATGAAAATTACATTCTTTCTCCCAGAAGCCTATTTTAAACTGGGCATTACCTACCTGGGAATTTCTTGTGTTCCTTATGGCAGTATGCACCTGCTCCTTGAGCTGGGATGGCTCTGACAATGGCATTAATAATGAATATAAACACCTTGTAGATAAATGGGGAACTCCAGAGCTCTGGTGTCTCCAAAGAGGCACTATTAGAAGCAGGTAAGAACATTATATAACTAAATAAGAACAGCATTTCCAAGTTTCCGCTTGGAAGTTGCTTCCAAATTTTCAGTTCCTCTTCCACTGAAGCCTAAGAAATAGTCCCTTTGTGAAATTATAATTTGATATTATTTTGGGTTAGGAGTCTGAGCAAAATTACTGGTGGGCTTTCCAGTACTCAGATTTTGAGCATGTTTTCCTCTGGCTGAGGCAACATGCTGCTCACTGCAGTCGATGTCGCCGTGCAGCTCAAAGGATATGAAGGTGGTAAAGTCATAGAAAAAAGAAAAAAAGTACTATTGCTAATGATCAGACAAGCTGATAAAAGTTCTCTCTCTCTACCTCACCTCTGCTCTGATTGGATACAGTTGATTACTTCTCAGAGAAAGAGTTAAGAACAATTATGATAAAATTACTGAAGTCATAATTTTAATGCCAAGACAGAAATATTGCGGTGCAGACCACTGCAATAAATGTTAAACTGTTGTCAAGAAAGAGCTAGATAAATTATATTATCCATCCTCCACGTCTTACTGAGCATAGAGAGCTGTAACTATTCTTCTATTAGATTCTGCCTAGGCTGAAAAATTGTATGCTAATGGATAAAATCTTAATCACAGGAATAAGGGCATGAAAATCATTCAGTTTAGCTAAGATGCTTCATAATTTTCAGCTACTCTTTCGCTTGTCTTAACTCATATCGGCAGTTCAGTCACACACCTCATCATCCCCTGAAAACTCAACAGCCTCAGCAACTCCTCTGTAAAATTTTCCTTTTAACTCCAGTTTACTGTTGATGCCTCTCTGCAGAATTTTGTGTTACTGTACATTAAGGCCATCCTATAAAAACACAATTTATTTTACTACATTATAAAAGAATGCCAGTTATCCTGACACATCTGTGTTATCTGCGGGGTCCTGCGGGAAATAGTGGTGCAATAGCAGGGAATATGTTACAATTTGTTTGGAAGCATTTTTACAGTCACCAGGTGAGCGAGTAATTGCTCACATGAAAATGGGGATCTCAGTGCCTTATCTCAAAGATGGGGATGACTTTGTGTGCACAGAGCATCAGCAACTGCTGCTGAATTTCTGTGGCCAATCTAGCTGGATAACTAAGGGAAATAAGTCATGGAAGTGGAGGTTCCTATTAGAAGTAAGCTGGGGAGTTTTCGCCAGGAAAGGATGCTGTGAGCAGCTGAATCCAAGCGGTTCAGTTCCATTATCGGGTGTTGACCACGGCTCTGTGCATGGGGGAGGCTGAAGCGATTTAAGCCCAACCTTGCTCAGCCAGAATCTGCTGGAGCCTGGCTACACCAACTGCAGAGCTGGGACACCTCCAATTTAACAGGATTCCTCAAAGTCATAACCTAAATTACCATAATCTTCTGACGAAGGCTGGGATATAATGAGAGAGATTGAGGCAAGCCAAGTATCCCCTAATGAGGGAAGGCAAGACCGCAGGAAACCAAGGAGTTTTTCCTGTTGAAAGCAAGATATTGTTCCTGACTCGGGAAGAAGTGGGTAGTACATTACAGGCAGATACTTTTAGACTTTTAGGAGCTTTCTCTCCCCCCTGCTGATCTGCCTAGTGGGATTTTGCTCTCTCAGTCTCACTCTCTGAACTGCACAGTTCTTATGGCTCCCAGCTAGGAAGCAGGAGAAGGACTTTCTTACCTGCTAATATTACATGCACACAGACTATTAGTCCTTGACTTCAAGAGGGAGCATGCCCTGCCAAAGGTTTTACTGCCTCAACTCACAGGCATGGAGGATCACAGCTTTACTTGTAAGACTGCCTGAATTTTCTCAGGTAAAATAATCTAATGTAAAGCTAAAATTAAAAAAAAATAAATAAACAAAATTGGCTTTGTGCTAAAGCATTTTGAAAAATAAAATAGTTTTTATATTCTTTCCCCTCTCAAGCAAAATACTTTCAAAAATAAAAGTGCAACAGCTCAGACATCACCCTGAAAAAGACGATCTGCTGGAAAATGTGAGTTATCTCTAGGTGGAATTAAAGGAGTTTAGTTCACTCTGTCTCCCCCACCTGCATTGACAACGCTCTAAAAAACAGCTTACAGCATTATCTCCTGGCCACCCATTAGTTTTAATGGCTCTTTTTTTGGTTGGTTGATTTTATTTCTTGTTTTAGGCAATTTTCAAGAAATCTTAAGCTTTCCTCCCATTTTCTAGTTCTAATTATTCTGCATACACTTGTGATATATCAAGAACTCCATTTCCACAACCCTGTGTTCCTAACAATGTGTTGTTCACAACTGGTGATCACCCTAAGGTTTGTAATGCTATAAATAGAAGTTGAGAAGCAAGGCACATCCCTATTGTTACGATGTGCTGAACAAACAAAAGGCATTCCTTTGTATTCAGTAAATGGACTATTATCTTGTCCTTCAATACTCAGATGCTTTCCCTCAGTAAAAAAATTTAATAGATAATTTTACAGCTGAATAACATTTGACCTTGGAACTGCTCATTGAAATCAATGAGGCAAGCTGATTTTTATGCAGCATCTATGCACTAAAAAGGCACTTTAGGCAATTCCAAACATGAGACAGCATAGCAGGAAACACTGAGAGTTCCTTGAAACATGAAAGAGCTTGTGTGCTCTACAAGGCTTGTGGTTACTTCTTTGTACACTTCCAAACAAGCGTTATGTGTTTTATCATAGTGGGACTCATAAAAAATGTCCACAATTGCTGTGCGTACAAGGAGATGCAGTGATCCTAAGAGCTTCATCACAGCAGACTATTCCTAGCAGTTTGGGTGTTTTTTTAATTGAAAAATCTCTCCAAGGACTATCATCATGGGAGTTTTTTTCCAAGACAATGACTACTGTTAAATGGACTTGTTTTCATAAGAGCTCAGCTGAAGCCTGCTATGATAGGCTCCATTTATTAATATTAAATCTCTACGTTTTGAGCTTGGAAATCCAAACCCATACCACACTATTAATGTGGCAGCACACACTTTTAAACATCATGTTTTTTATTTGTAGGTTAATTCTTCTTTGTCACTTGAAGCTACTCTTCACCAGAAAGCGAAATCATTGATCCAGCTATTGAATGTGTAGTAATTCCGATGATTTCCTATTCCTAGAATAAACCTCCACATAGACATGTGTTAGTGTATTTAACAGAGTCGTAATTTCTGGACACCCTAACCTGCAGAGTGACTCTGGTCTGACCTGAATTAATGACTCATGAAGGTATAAAAGCCAGTGTGAAATGGAATTCAAACCTACATGTGGGTTTGAAATCAAAAAGGAAATCTGGATCTGGGGAAAGCCAAATAACTGGTTCTACTCAACTGGTCACCCTCCTCGCCAGACACATTTAGTGTAATGAACTTCAGCAACGTTGTCCCCAGAGAAAGCAAACCCATACTTGATCCCTGCCACCTGAGGTCTGCTGGAAGGCCACTAAAGGTCACATTTCAGTTTTGAAACACCAAGTTCTATAACATGGATCAATTACCCCCTACACGATACAAATTACAAATTAATTTTTTGCTGATTATTATACACTTAATTCATTTTCTAGAACAACTCGCTAGAGCATAAATGTCAATTTCATTATTATTTCTTTAAAACTAGGATTCAATTTTGCATTTCTATCATATTCAAAAAAATAATTTTCAATGTAACTCAGTGGGATATTCATATGTGCTCAGAAGCTAATGAGGTATGGGAAATAGATACGCTATCATAAAAGGAAAATTACTAAATGAGAAAAAAAGATTTTTAAAAGGATCTTTTAGAGTGAAAAAGAACAATTTCATCACCAAATGGGACTGCTTCTTCACTGTATCTCTGGTTTTTGTCATCCCAAGTGGCCTGTTCATTTATGTAACTATTTTGGAACATTCTCCTGCTTTTACTGATTGAAAGAATCCTGTTCATTAAACATCTTTGTAAAGAAGTGTTAAAAAACAAAACAAACAAACCCAAGGTAAAGAATTGTATAAAGACGCTTTAAAAAATTAAACTGTGCTCATTCTCTTTTGGTCATTTTGGTTGGACTATAGCACATAAGTGGTTCTCCAGACCAGGAACACAGCAAGGGGAGCACACAGCTGTGCTGCTCAGGAACACTCCCTCGTTACTGCTCAGTGAGCTGAGAATTCTCCTTCTCCTCCTGTGGCCTGAGTGCCCCTTTTCCCTTCAGACAGACTGGCTGCTCAGTGCTTTTCCAGCTCCTCACCATATTCCAGTTCTTAATGAAACCTCTGTTTGGCCTTCTTGCAAACTAAATTCTGGCAATTGCACAAAGATCAGATTGTTTATGTGAGCTGATCCAAAGGCTCAGGTATCCCAGGTGAACATGTGCCCTGGTGTTATGACGATACCTGATGAAAGTCTGGACTCCAATTTAAGGTGTGACCCTCCAACCAACAGTTGTTGGAAAAGTACTGTCACAGCTGAATTAAAAATTCTCTTTAATTAAGAGCTACATGTTCAGAGAAAGTTAGTGAAAGATGTCTCCAAGCAGAGTAAGAAAAATACATATTCATATTCTGATAAGGCAATCAAGATGTTGATGTTAATATTAGAGCAATAACTTTAATTGTATTTCAGCAAACGAATGGCAATTGGAAAACAAATTATCTCAGAGAAGCATGTCTGCTGCACAGCTTAGCCCCCAAGGCAAGCCAAAAGCTAAACCTTTTTCTTGAATTTTAATGCAGATGATAAATAGACACACCTCTGGAATTATTCTAAACAGAAATACCATAAACGGTTTAAAGTTACTCTGAGGCACAAAAGTAAAAAATTCCTTTCCTCTTGAAGTGGGGTCTTTGTTGCCACATGAAACATTAGCATGCAAGAGTAAAATATTGCTCCGTGCCTTAAAGATGGGGAAATGTAACAGATGTTGGCCATGTTAATTAAAGAGCGTTTGTGGTTTAACTGTCTTGGTTTACCCTCCCCAGCACCCGAGTTCCTGCTGCCACACTCGCTTCCCCCACGCTGGGACAGGGGAGAGAGGCAGGAGAGTCAGAGTGAGAAAACTCGTGGATTGAGATAAAGACAGTTTAATAATAACCCAAAATCTGTGCACACAAGCACAACAAAGCAAGGAATTCATTCCCTGCTTCCCATGGGCAGGCAGGTGTTCAGGATCCCCAGGAGAGCAGGGCCACACCCCATGAAGGGTGAAGACAAACATATTCACTCCAAACATCACCCCCTTCCTTCTTTTTCTACCGCATTTTATACACCGAGCATGATGTCACATGGTCTGGGATGTCCCCTGGGTCAGTTGGGGTCCCCTGTCCTGCTGTGTCTCCTCCCGACCCCTTGTGCCCCCCCAACCCCCAGCTGCTGGGGTGAGGAGCTGAAAACTCCTTGGCTCTGCATAAGCCCTGCCCAGCGACAACCAACACATCCCTGAGCTACCAACATTCTGATCCTGAATCCAAATCACAGCTCTCTAACAGCTACCATGAAGAAACGATCCCAGCCAAATCCAGCACAGGAGAGTAAATGATTCCATTAGGGTAAGATTTAAAGCATAAACGCAGCATGAATGATCCAAGGTGAATTTCTGTGCTGCCTCTCAGTGCTGTGCTGTTTCACAGTGACAAACCACAGCTACAGCCACGTTGTTTTCTGGCAGAAATAAACACTCCTTCTGCTTTGTAGCTGATCATATTTGCTCTAAAAAAATTGCTGGTAAAGTTCCTTGAATACTATGTCACCTGGAAAGGCCATGGCCAGCCAGAGTGAGACTTTGTGTGCCAACAACTAGACTGGATTTTCACCAGTGCAACTGAGAACAAAAAATCTGGTGTAACATTTCCATATGCAAAGTCATCTCCTGTGATAAAAATTCCTCCTTCCAACAAAAATATACTCATGTTACAAGCCATCAGTGTTTTTCCTTCTCCCCAGTCCACTCCCCTGGGACAACGTGCCCTATCTCTCAGGATGAAAGTCTGTTCTTACGATCCATTCACCTCACTGCTGTAGACTTTCTGGTCTGTATGATTTGGTGTTGACTGTATTTTGCTAAAACAGTGGTAGCACAAAATGCTCAGGCATTACTCAGCCCTCTGTGGTTTGAGTCATGCTATTTAGAAAAATTACGAAATCTTTGTATCAAGCCTGAATGGTTTTAATGATGCTGCGACTGAACCCACCCAGACTGCAACAGAACATTACAATTTGCAACCATCAAATTACACATAAATGGTGAAAGGCTGGCCTGCAACTGAGATCTTGATCCTTAAAAATCTCCTTCTCATAAAGGAAATCAGGGACAGTTTCTCATTGTACCTGCAATGCAACAGTCCATCTTGGTTCTACAAAGCAATTAAGTACCTCATTGACTTTAAGCACCTACTTAATTCCCATGGCTTTGAAACCAGTGGGAGTTAACTGCTTGCTCCTGAATTTGTGCAGGAAAAACACGCTTGTCAAAACTTGCAGGGGGAAAAAAAAGAGGATTATGTCTGCTAAACTTCTTACAGTCTGGTTTAATAAACCTTGTGGTACTTGAAATTCATCTTTGTTACATAAAGAATCAGACTGGGGCCCAAATGCGTGATGATATTTAGGCTATATTGTCACACAATGCATCAGACATACCTGGTCACAACAGTCTGTTCAGAATTTGGAATTATACTGATCCAGACTCATCTGACGGCTACTGGGAAAGCAGGAAAAAAAGATCTAGAGAAAAAAAGCAATAGGAGTCCTCTTGATGGAGTCTTTTAGGAGAGCAACCGAAATATTTTTAATGAACATGATTTTCTTTCTTTTTAGCTTGAGTTTTACTCTGAGGACTCCAAGATTTGCATGAAAAACATGAGGTTTTGGTCAAGAACGTCAAGCTGGAGGTGTCCAGGTGTTTTACAGCATTTTAAACATGCTCACATAGGATATGTCAGCCTTAAAGTATCTGTGTTCTCACTGAAGGAACAGCTGATGAAATACAGATTGAGGCTGCAGAGGTGTAGTAGAGACTCTTCCAAAGTGCACCAGGTAAATTGTGTGCTGTATTTTGCAGAAAATTAAACATCCGGTGCCAGCTTCCCAGGAAATATTTCCGGAGGAATAGCTAAGGAGCAGCTCACTAAACTACCCACAACCACCCTTACATTAACAAATATATCAAAGGGTGTTATTCTACATTGTGAGCTTCACTGTGATGCACCAATAGATTTATATGTATCTCAATAAATAAAAGATGTCCTCTGGACTGCTGAACACTTCAAGGTACGTATCTGAAAGTTTTCTCCTCTCTATTCTGAAATAAACATATTTTTTATTGTCTTACTTATCCAAACACATCTTTTTTTGCACAACCCATTGATCATAGTGCTTTTCTCATGGAAGCCATTTACCTTCAGAGGTGATTAGAGGATTTCTTAGGAACCTTTCTTCTGAGCAGTGAGGTAAAACCCTAAATCTCAGAAACTGCCCCTTTCAGCTGGTGACATCAGTGATGCAGCACGTGGCAGACAACTTGTTTGCTTCACAGTAGTCACAAAAACCGCAGAGTCTCACCCACAGCACTAAGTCGTTTTCTGCTATCCAGGATTCAGCCTTGGGAATAAAACATCGAAAATTTGGCTTATTGTTAATTTTTGGTAGCATTATCATTTAAATTAATTGGTGGTGGATCAATAAGAGTTCCAGCAAAAGTGAGATATTTTCATGTCACTTACCATTTGCAAGAGTTGGGGTTTTTTAGCTGTCTTCTGTTTCGCTTTCTAAATGTAAATTAACTTTTCCAGTAACCTTTTCAAGCAGTACACTCTCTTAAAATGTATTGTGAACACCACTTCTCAAATATGTCTGCATTGCCTTAACAACAAAAGACAGTGAAAAGCTGCTGGGGAGAATCCAAAGGGCCACTGAATTAAAATTCGTGAAGGGCAGTTTCTCCCTTAGTGTCAGAAGTAATTGCACACACACAGAACATTAGAGCAATTCCAGAAGTTGCAAACACATTATAAGCAGAAATTCAAATGTGTTGCAATCCTTCTCATCTGCTAATGTCTTTCTGCATCTTATCCATGGATTTCCAGCTTTAAAACTGTGATTGAAGTGGTCTCATGATTTAGGTAACAGTCTAAACCAGGAAAACTTAATTATTTCCAATGTCAGAGATGCTGTAAGAAATATGTCTGATAAAAACAGTGCTCCTACTGATGTCGTGTGAGAACGGATCTGCTGGGAAAAGGTCCTCTAGTCACTCCTAAGCCGCAAGCTGACGATGAAAAGGTATTAAATACACACATAATTCACATTTTTGTATCTATCTTCATAGTTTTTTTGGCTATTTAAAGCAAACAACTTTTACTGAGCACACCAGCTTCTATTTAGACTCTTGGCAGAAAAGCTTCTTAGGTTTACACCACAGTGTGTTAAAATTCACAGGGAAGCTTCAGTGTAGAGCACACTCCACCTTTTCCTTACTTTTAAAAATGTTTTGAAAACAAATCCATCACATTTAGCATTTGTACATGGTACTCAGCCGACAGGCTTAAATGTTACTGAGTGATAGAACTGGTACAAACCCGACTGCAGCCCTGCCTGTTGCAGCAATTTGAAAGTCAAGGGGACCCTTTCTAGTCTGGGAGGAAATGAGAGACTTTTCCCCTAAAAGAGAGAAGCCAATTTCTTTTGCTGGAGTTTTAAAACAAGGGTAACAGCACAGCTCAAACACCATGGGTCTACATTTAATATGAGGACTCTGTACGATACAACTGATCCGTACAATCTGTGTGTATGCACACGTGCACTTGCTTAAATTAACACAGAAACCCTACCCACACAGAAACATAAATGCAGATTTTGCAGCTCCCAGGTAGAAGCCATCCATCTTTTTCTGAAAAGGAAAGGTGGCAACTGACACTGGTTTCACACTAGTGTTTCACAGAGGAAGAGAAGGAACCTCTAGCCTACCTACTTGAATTAGGTACTTTTCTTAACTTTAATTAAATTAAACAATCTTTGAGGAATTCATTACAAAGAGAACAAAAGATAGGGAGAAAGATAAATGAGGAAGTGGAATTCAACACCATTTTATTGCATGTACCATCGTGTCCTTTGCCCTCATAATACCCACCCATAAAATGCTTCCTAAAAGCAAAAATGAAAAATTTTATTCAAAGTTTATTAATTAATCATATCATTTTTTACAGACTGATTATTTAATTTTAGTCATCAGTGGGAATGTTGAGCTCCTTAATATCAGACTGAAGCCATGTAAGAAAAGAGCATTAATTAGTTTCATTCCAAAACGCAGGTGGAAAAGGCAATTAAATGGTCTAACGTAGGCAGGTGTAGGCCCTGATCTCATGTGAAAGATCATTACTGTCTTTCTTTTGCATGACTTAGTTAAAATCTGACTGTTCTCGAAGTTACTTTGTGGCCTACAGGAAATAAGTCGATGGTTTCACTCCATTTCCCAGTGTTCAGGTGCCAACAGCACAAGGCTGCTGTCAGAGCTGCCACTCTTTGACACCCGTGTTGACAGGTGTGTCCCATAACTAAGATTTAATGAGAATGGAAATGGAATGCAACCCTTGACGCTGCAGGGACTGGTCCCCAACATTATGGTACAATTCTGATTTGCAACAACACTTTGTTATGCTTGTTCTGTGGAGAAGCCAGATGATCTTAGCCACCCCTTCTTTTATTATCTTCGTATTTATTACATGTGAATTCTGCAAAGTTTTCAGTGGCAAAGCCCGCTTGGTTCTCTGGAAAGGCTGGGATGAGAATTAGAGGTGTCTGGGGGGGTGGATGTCTGAAAGGAGAGAGATCATGGAGTCACAGAAGATGCTGAGTTGGAAGGGACCCACAGGGCTCATCCAGTCCAGCTCCTGTCCCTGCACAGACACCCCAACAATCCCAGCCTGTGCATCCCTGGGTGTCCAAACGCTCCTGGAGCTCTGGCAGCCTTGGGGCCCTGCCCATTCCCTGGGGAGCCTGGGCAGTGCCCAGCACCCTCGGGGGGAAGCAGAACCTTTCCCTGATATCCAACCTAACCCTGCCCTGACACGACTTCAGGCCGTTCCCTCAGGTCCTGTCCCTGGTCACACAGAGGAGAGATCAGTGTCTGCCCCTCCTCTTCCCCTCATGAGGCAGCTGTAACTGTGATGAGTCTCAGGCCCAGATGAACAGACCCAAGTGCCCTCAGCTGCTCCCCATGTGGCTTCGTCTCAAGGCCCTTCACCATCCCCACAGCCTCCTCTGGACACTCTCTAATAGTTCAATATCTTGTTTTGTATTGTGGTAACCAAAATACTCAAGATGAGGCCACCCCAGCCCCGAGGAGAGCAGGACAATCCTCTCCCAGGCCTGGCTGGTGATGCTGGGCCTGATGTCCCCAGGACACGGATGTCCCTCCTGGCTCCAGGACACTGCTGACTCATGCTGGGGTGCACGTGTATGTGTACATAACATGTGAAATAAAAGAGAGCTTTGACAGGATGCAGCACAGATTAATGTTTGAGTGCGCAGAAAACTGCCAAAAGAAGTTAAATGTACAACAGAAAAAATGATATGCCCCAGGGCACAGAGATGTGAGAAGGGCTTTTTCTGATGCCCATACCTTTTATACATGTTAGCAAAAACAAAACAAGACATTCAATGACACAGACCCATTACTAAAGGATACAATATTTTAAAATAATCATGCAAAAGCATCAGTAAATGTATCTGAAGCAGCTGAAGAGAGCCCTTGAGTCATACCCAAACCCTGTGTTATTTTACTTAACGATGCATCTACACTGACAAAACCAGCCAATTAGTTGTCATGAGACAGAAGTGCTTAGCACCTTCTCAGGTCACTTAAAAGTGAATCTAGTAACTCTGACATACTGTAATTAAGGAGGTTGAGGTGTTGAGGGCAAAACACTAAGTCTTTGTAAAAGTAACAGAGTTTTACAACTCAGAAAATTCAGTTGTTTTAATAGGACAAATTTTAATTACTGTTACTGCACAGAATGTTCTTGCATTATACTTTCTGCATAAGTGTCTCAGCAGCTAGAAGCAGAAATATTTTACACATTTCAAACTTCAATAAAGAATATGAAGATCAAAGAACAGGAAAAGCTGTTCTGTGGACAGCACAGGAGCAAGCCAAGTCCTGCAGTGCTATTCCCATACCCCGTCTGTGGACAGCAGCCACGCAGACAGATGTTGGTGGTGACTGAATGCATTTATTCTAAAGAGTGACATCCCTCTTCTGCCAAGCACGAGATGTGTGACTGCATCTGTTCACTCCACTGAGGGAGCGTGCAGGGATAGGACAGAAGAAAGGGCTGCCATAAAATGAAATGTTAATTAGTGCGCAGAGTCCCACTTGAACCATCAGCAAGTCTGTATTTCACAAGAATCAGCCTATCACCGGTCCCCCTGAAGGGTATGAAGGTGTGCACTTGATGCTAACGAGGGAAAAAACATATTAAAGATTAGGACTTAAATCTGACCAGTATCTCTAGATCCTTTAATCGCTGATGACATCAAACATCCACTATCCATGTGCACACATCGTTATTCTCACATCTCGACACACACAGACACAGACACACACGCTCATTGTTGTGTCTGTCAGTGTACAAACACCTCCTGCCTCCAAACCCTTCCTTTTTTATAAAACACCTGGAAAACAGAGTTCATGTATTAAACTTCCTGAATTAGTTAAGTGCAAAGATCAAAAAAATATGAACTCAAACTGTGGTCTTGGAATGAATACATACCCATGGTACAGTTCATGGGAAGTATCAAGCTGATTTCCAGGAGTATCATTAAATAATACAAAGCTTGTAGAGTTTGCTCAGAGGTCTGAGATATACAAAACTAATTTATGAATATATTCCTCGTTTTGCAGCTTAGAAGTTGACTTTACATTGTACCTTTGCCTTAATTTAGGTTTTAAGAGTCTTCAGGACACCCAGAACAACGGCCAGTTGGAGTCCTTTAGTAAAGGAAAATAAAAATTTGCATATTTGCACGCTTATATGGTCAAATGTGTTTTTCCATGAATACATCTTCAAATGCTACTATACTATTATGGATATATGTATTTAATGTATAAATATAAATAAGTTTCCTGACTTCCCTGACTACTTTGGTTAGCAATTGTGATTTTTTTGCGATTTAACCAATGCTGTTTTATGTTCTCTTCTCTCTACTGGCCCCTGTGGGCCCTGCTGAAAGTGAAAAGAAAATTGTCAAAATCTCAAAGTTCTTTAAAAAATAATTTAAAATGTTTAGAATTTAAAATATTTAATTCCACCTCCCCAAAAAAACCAAAAAACAAATCCCAAAAAGCCCAAACCACAAAAAACTGTTTCGTAAAATAAGACAGTGAAACATGTTTACGTTGATTAATATTAATTAACTTCTTTTCATACTTTGGCTCTAGATGTTCTGCTCTTTCCCCAGTTTTTGAGATCTATCCATGTAACCCTTCTACTCTTCAAATAATTCAGCTCCCACAGATACAAAAATGGATGATTCTTGACCACATATTTTGAGAATCTAAAAGGATATTCTGTAAAATGATGCATTTGCCTTGCTGCACATATAGTACAAGTAAAACACCTTATTTTAAGTTCTTGTCGTGTATACCTAGAAATTATAAGGGGAACTTGGTCATTTGTGTGTTTCGTGGATAGACAAAAAGCACAAATCTGTGTTTTGAAGGCAAGTTCCTGGCTAAAATAATGCACAGCTACTGGCAAAAGGTAACAAGTTTGACCACCCACTGAATTCACAACAGGGACACTGATGAACATGGCTCCAAGACACAATAAATTAGTAATAATCTCCATGATTATACCCCCAAAGTAAAAGCTTGCCAGAAGGGGATATGCAGTAAATGTAGCACTCTAAGTTTGTTCTGGGAAATCAATGTTTTAATGGCAACTTCTGTACATTTTGTCTTTGCATGAACTGCTGGTTGCCTACGAACTCTTTGCTTCAGTATTTCATGGCTTTTATGCAAATATTTGATGTTAATAGCATCGTATTTTTATTGGTTTGCTTTGTATAGTTTTGCTGAGTTGCACTGTGGAGTCATTAAAAATGAATAGCCAAAATAAAAATATTTCATATTGGAAACCATACTTAAAAATTAATGGTGTATTAGCAAAAGACTGTTTCCCACAATTTCACAAACACAGCAAAAACTTCGTCAGAGGATGGTTAATCAGCTGAAGACAGCATTTATCTGTGCCCTTCCTACATTTGGTAACAATCCCTGTAGTTTAAGCTGTAGAGGGTTACCTTCACAGCCCAAACAGTGCAAAGGTGGCTTAAAACTCCCCTGTCCTCTGCTGTGTGCTGGAGGCCCAGCCTGTCCTTCTCTTCCACTCACAGTGCTCAGGAGAGTAGAAAATAACTTTCACCAAATCCCTGTGCTTGGGACAAATTATAGATTTGGTTTGTCTGTGGATAACAACAGTTACTCCACTAAAAAAGATATTTGGGATATCCAAGAGAGAACAGAAGAATAATGACTCTCGTTTCAAGAGAACCAAAAGAAAAAAAACCCACAGATTGCACAAACTGGATTTACATGAGGCACAGAGCAGTGGAATTCCTCACTGCTTCTCCTTTATGATGGACTGCAAATCCATCAGTCTCCTACAACCAGAGAACCCAGTGTGGACTTCCTCACTGATAAAAGTCATCCGGAGGATTCATTATTTACTTTAATGTACATGGGGGGAAAAAAGCAAAACCGTAATGTACTTCTAAGGGTGCAAACAGTTATTCAACACACTGGAAAATAAAGAGTGAGGTAATAAAGGGCAGTGATGATCCCATTGCTGATTTTACATTCTTAATTATTTGCAGGTATTTCTAAGGCAGCACATGAAAGTCTTCATATGGACAGAGAGAGGAAGGGAGAGGAAGAAAAACCAAGGATAAATAACCACGAGAAGAAATGGATATACAGATATGGCAAAAGCAGTTGGAGATGGCAGTCCCAGAGTCAGATTCCACAGAGAGCAGGAAAGTTTTGTTCTCTCCTGAACCCCCTGCCACCACCATACCTGTGGTTTTTATCCCCTTAAATGATATGGAGCTCAGCAAAGGAACTGGCAGCAGAGACTCTTCTCATGGGTAGGTTTGGATCAGGCAAATTATGCACCCCCTTATTTCCACAAGGGATCGGCTTCAATCCAACCCACTGTATGAGTCTCAGTGAGTTTAACATATGATTAGGAAAGTTCAGCTATTCCATTTGGAAATAGCCCAGTTTACATTCCCCAAACTTGTGCAGAGTCCTGCTTTGCAGTCTCAAACCTTTCACTGAGGTGGACTCTGCGTCTGCAGGTCAGGAAGCCGGCAATTGATTACTGAGATTTTCTCAAGTACACAGTGAACATCAAACAAAAGCATGTGCCCTGTTGGTATTGATTTAGAGCTGATGATCTCATTAGAAAGCCCTAATTCTCAACATTGCTTTGGTTTACACAATCTGTAGTTTATTTTAAAAGAGCTGATTGGCCAACTATTTCAGCCTCGTGACTGTCTTCTCATCTTACGAGACAACTGCTTTAGTCTTTGAGCATTTAAAAAGTCATTAATCCAAATGCTAATGCAACCAATACTATATTAAATAAATTATAAAAACTAAATTAATATTAGGTAACCTGATGCACTGTGCCATAAGGTTTTAAAATGTGCTTATTGTCAGCGCATTTAAAATGATAAATTAAAACAGTGCACCTTTCAAAAATTATCCCCAGGAAGCTTTTGAAATTATTTTCTCCACTATTTAAACCATGAAACATAATATAGAAAATATAGATTATTTATTTTTTAGTTGAGTTAGCTTTTATACTGATGCTATTTTTCAAGAAAAACATATGTATGTAAAATTGAATTTTAAACACAAGTGGAAAACTGTAAGTTGAATGAATTTGGCCTTAGAAACAGAACACTTCTGTCTCATGTGCTGTGGGTAGAGGGTCATGCCCTGTCAGCTGAAGCTTAAGGAGATCAGACTTGGCACATGGCTCTATTTCAGACTCCAAAACCCCACAGATTTGATACAAATACATGTTATTTTCTATTCTGAGAACGTTAACCTCTTCTCAGTGGTCTTATCTAAGCTGGCCCAGGTAGCCTGCATATTCATGTGGAATCCTAGTGTTTCCATGCTCATAAACAGCCAGTGGTTCTGTTTTTTGTGCATTTGTAAACAATCCTGGTCTCAAATCTGAGCAGCCAGTGTGCACCACTGTAATAATTTACATCTCACAGGGATGGTGGCATGCAACCAGCATTTGCTGAAAGTTTTAGACAGAGCATTCATGTTTTGAAATGCTTTTATTTAACAGGCTTTCAAAGAAAAAAGCTAGTTGAGAAATCAATGTATATCTGCCCTCCAGCATCTATCCACCTCGCATCCTGAAGATTTTAAACCTGAAGCATGAGAAAAAGTTTATTCAATTTTTTTTTAAGTCTTGGGTAATAAAAGCTGAGCTCTTGAAGCTACACTCTTAAAAGCTTTCTCCCTTTTATCATCACTGGAAAATCCTGTATATCTTCAGTGCTTGTCTTTGCAGTCTCTGTGCTATTTACCTTCCCTCTCGGATTTTCTGGCTGTATCCATGTCATTGTCTGGGTCTCTCCTTTCTGCACCTTTGTCTTGAAAATGTTAACGCAATCAATGTGGACTGTCAGGACACTGTGATTCCTTTCAAATGCCTCCAGTAGCTGATACTGATCATTTAAAGTCTTTCTATTGAACAGTTGTTAAAAAAAATGCCTTTTTGGCAACGATATCTATCTTATTATCACTGACATTCATTTCCCAGGCACTGGCTGGACCAGCTCTTTAGGCTTTTTGTGCTAACCTTCCAGGCCCTTCATTAGCCTGGCTTTCTCCTGGCCTGCTCTCTGCTGACAAATCTATGCACAGACACTGCCAGCTGAAGGGTTCCACCGAAGCATTTGGGGAAAAAAATACAAAATCCAAAAAAGCAAAAGGGTCACAAATCTTAACTACAAGAAAAAATGAAGACTTTTATCCACAAAATGAAGACTTGTACTTTTACTCCTGTAAAAATGAACAGAGTGTGCAGATTTCAGCATGTGGCTCTTCATCTATTGACTTCACATCAAACATCTATACTTGCAACAAAATATAGCTGTGAGCATATTATTTGGGAGAAAGGAAAGAGAACTGTGTCTGATAAAGGTGAAAATTCCCCACAGAAAATGATGTTGCACAGATTGTTGCTGTGTAATGATGGCAATCTCAAAAAATCACAGTCAGCAATATGACTGGAGTGAGTGACCCCTGCTCAGCCAAAAAAAGAGAACAAAATACAGACTGATGAGAAAATCTCTTGTTAGGGAAAAATAATATTTGCTTGCAGAATCTGCACTTTATATACTATATCAATTTCCTTACAGCTGTTCTTTCCCTTGTAATCATTAGTAAAATACCTTTTTAGCAGGCCAGAATCATGAAAAAAAGGTCTGTGGAAGGAGTGGAGAAGATGTGCCAAGGTTGGTTTTGGTTTATAAACTAACAGAAACAGCCCAATGTAAGCTGTTCTAGATTAAAGAGAGTTTAGCTGAAGAAAGAATATTTTAGTGGGTCAAAGCTGGACTGCAGTGGATCAGCTTCTGACCAGCTAGCAGCTGACACGAAGAGTGTGGCCAGGATGAGTGAAGGTGAGTATTTGTGGCTCAGCAATGGTTGCTTGTCCATTAAAGCTGGAAAAGACCTCCAACATCCTCCACTCCACCCTTCGACTGGATGCCACCACTTCCACTAAACCATACCAAAAGTTGCCACATCCACTTGTTTTTTTAACACCTCCAGGGATAGGGACTCCACCACTGCCCCGGGCAGCCTATTCTAATACTTGACCACCCTTTCCATGAAGAAATTTTCCCTTGTATCCAATCTAAAACCTCCCCTGGCCCAGCCTGAGGCCGTTCCCTCTCCTCCTGTCCCTGTTCCCTGGGAGCAGAGCCCGACCCCTCCGGCTGCCCCCTCCTGTCAGGAGTTGTGCAGAGCCACAAGGTCCCCCCTGAGCCTCCTTTTCTCTGGGCTGCGCCCCTTTCCCAGCTCCCTCAGCCTCTCCTGGGGCTCCAGACCCTTCCCCAGCTCCATTCCCTTCCCTGGACACACTCCAGCCACTCCAGGTCTCTCTGGCCATGAGGGCCCAGAACTGGACACAGCCCTCAAGGGGCCCCAGCAGTGCCAGCACAGGGGACAGGCACTGCCCTGGTCCTGCTGCCACCCCAGGGCTGGCACAGCCCAGGTGCCATCGGCCTCTTGCCCACCTGGGCACAGCTGGGCTCGTGTCCAGCCCCTGTCCCAGCACCCCCAGGGTCTTTCCCACCAGCAGCTTTCCAGCCCCTCTGCCCCAGCCTGGAGCATTCATGGGGTTGGGGTGACTCCACGGCAGGACCCGGCACATGTCCCTGCTGTCCTTCACACCACTGGCCTCAGCCCATGGATCCAGCCTGTCCAGATCCAGATGATTTCCCAGGTGTGCTGTTTTGTGGAGTAGGACTAGGAACTTTCTTAATTTAGAAAAGAATGAAAACAAAGAAATAACTGAACGGTGCTGTGTTCTTTGCTCAGGATTGAGAAGTGGCTCGCTGTCAGTGCACTGTGCCGTAACAGGACTCCAAGAAAAGCAGGGCTCCTGCTCAGGCGAGGCTCCAAGAGTGGCACTGCCAAGGGTCAGCACACACAGCTCCAGCATGAAGTGATGGAATGGTTCCTTCTCCTGCTCAGAGGCAATATTCCCACAGCACTAACCCTTCCTGTTGGGAGTTTTCTCACCAAACTGATAAATTATGGTAAACAGGGGGCTTTAGAGATAATTTTCCTTAATGGAAAACTCCAATAAAAAGCTAATCATACTTGGATATGAAAACATTTTATTTCACTTCATTTTGCTTTCTTTTTTCCCACTGAATTTTTATGTTCCCAAGTGTCATGTTTCAAATATCTTGAGTATTTTGCAACGCTACCCACAAGGGGTGATATAATGAGTACAGGGAGAACGTAACTAAGTGATGTGTAACAAAGTAGTGCTCATTTGTAGGTTGAATCATAAAAAGAAATTTTTAGAGGGATATTGCTCTGAGCAGGGAGAATTGGAAATAACAATGCAGAGCTGAGTGGTAGTGGTGAGAATATTAAGAAATTACAAGGTGCAAGGATCTCAATTTGGAAGAGCACTCAGTTTGGAATTTAATTCCAGAGCACTCAAGTATTGCCAGTCCTACCCAAGCCAAGCTTTGGGGTAAACAGCAGATGCGAATCATCGTGGAAACATCCCCAGGTCACCCTGGAGCAAAGGCTGAGGCTGAGCTCCCACCTGATGCAGTGTGTGGTGTGTGTGATGCCAGCATTCAGCTGGGCCAGGCTGTAGAGCAGGGAAAGGTTCTGCTTCCCCCAGAGGGTGCTGGGCACTGCCCAGGCTCCCCAGGGAATGGGCACGGCCCCAAGGCTGCCAGAGCTCCAGGAGCGTTTGGACAGCGCTGCCAGGGATGCCCAGGGTGGGGTTGGTGGGGGGTCTGTGCAGGGACAGGGGCTGGACTCAATCCTTGTGCATCCCGTCCAACTCAGGATGTTCTATGATTCAACGGCTGCTCAAGGTTGCAAAGGGGTGCTGTTTGGTTCACTTCAGGAACAAAATATTCAGTTTGCTTCACTAAGAAAGCACCGTCTTGCATCATATTTTTATGCAGAGTAATGTCAAATTACCAAGAAAATTATTTCTGAAGATTTTGATTATTATTTAAAAGCTTAGTCACTACAAAGTTTTGAGTTTCCCCTAATTTCTGGGAGCTTGGAGTCATGAGGGCTTCAAATAGATAATGTATTTGCATCATTTCTTCAGCGGAGGCACTCAGACTGGGGCAGGCAGGTTCCTAATGCCAAGTGCCAGTGCAGGGTAGTTTTTCATCAGGCATCTCTTGCTGCACAGAATGCAACTTTCTCTGGGACAACAGAGCACGGATTTGCAGGAATTCAGAAGTAAACTTGCCAACAATAGTCAAGACTGTTATGAGTGAGAGCATCCTCACAGGTTGCAAGATTCATGTGCTTCTTACTTCAGGCATAAATCACTTACACGTCAAAAATTAGGATTATCTTGATGTGAATGAAGTTATTCTTCTTTTTCCATCTACATTAAAGCTACCATAAGCTAACAGTGGATGTATTTTGATTTTTCTGCAAGGATGTTGTTGGTGAAGGATGAAACCCCTTCCCCAGAGTGGTTCCAACACAGGGCTTTTCTTGGCTAATCAGCACCATAACAACGGAACAGTTGAAAGGATATTTTCAATTTGCTTTTTCATAAGAATCTTTTGACATCTGAAAAGGTAAAAAGGTCTTAACAATATCTAAGGGACCACAAACATCAAAAGAATGTGCACAAAGCTTTGTTCTATGTCCTTGAAAAGTGCCTATTGTTCACCTGGATCAGCTGCCCTGTCTCACAAACAGGAGGATCAGAGCGAAAGGAATGTGCGAGGGTGAGACAAGTTTCTCCCTGGTGTTAAGCAAACACCACACCAAACATCTATCCTCATCCACAACATGAGCAGCTCCTGCTTATCGAGGACAAAATTTGAAGTAAAAATATCCCAACCAACTTATTTCGGTTTCTGATTTCAACCACGCAAAAAAACTTTTAGAAATATCAGAAACCACATTAATTTTAATTTTTAATATTGGTTTTTAAAATCATGGTTTAGCAAATAAATTTGCTAAATCTTTTCAAATCCCTTTGTCATTCTGCAGAAGAAAGGGAATGTGATTTCTGACTTTCTGACTTATTAATCCAATGTCTTGCGTATAAAAAGAGAGCAGTGAGCCAGGATAACTGGAACTGGAGAAATAATAACAGATGTCAGAATAAAGTGATATGGGCATTGCCTGGTAGTAGATTTTAAGAATGTCTGGTAGTACTGGTTTTCAAGTTGGTTTAATAAAGACTTTTTCTTATTTTTTTTCCAGTGTTATTGCATTATTATTATAAGGAAAATGCTATTTTAATGAAACAGAACGAAGCTTGGATTCCTCCTTGGTCTCCTTTGGGTGTTCTCCGAGGAATACACATCACACTTAGGCGATGCCAGGAGAGAATGTTGTTCTCTCTGGTTGCAGCAGCCCCGCAAATGTTTGAGGGTGTCTTTGCATCTTTGCATCTCCAAACAAACACAACAACTACAGAGAATTCGGCTCTAAGTGATTTTTAACCCCGTTTATCAAATGCTAGTTTAACATCAAAGTTTCACGCTCCGTTAATATTCTAACTGACAAATTTAAGAGACAGCCTTTGCCATGAGCTTGTCTTAAACGCAATGCAAGGCAGGATTAACTTTGTCATTCTGCAGAAGAAAGGGAATGTGATTTCTAACGTGCTCTTGGTGAGCTGGGGAGGAAAGCAAGCACACAGCACATTACAATGACTTGAATGACTTGACAGCTGTTACCTAAACAATACAACATTAATTTTCAACATTTTTGCACATGGCTGGGTGAGAGATCCCTTAATCCCAGTTCCTATTCTACTTCTGCCTCATTGTTGCTGTCTCCTTTTGTATCACTTATAATAATCAGTTTCTGCTGTATACTCCCTTTCACCTTATTATTGTCGCAAAAGTAAGGTACGAGGTTAATTCAGACTCACTTCCCCGGGGTACATTAAGATGGATTTAAGTACTTTATTGAGACAGTCTGACTTCAAAAGCTGCTTTATCAGTTCCTACCAGAGAGAGACACCCATCCATGACAGCAGTAAACTAACCATAAATTCTCATATTCTATATGCTGAGTGACTTTCAAAAGGAGAACTATTGATTTTGTCATTTATGAATGGATTTAGTCAAATTAGTCTTTTCATTGTGCACAATAAGACAGCACTGTTATTAGGAATTAGAGGATAAAACTGTGTGGAACAAATGAAACTGCCTTTTTTGGGATCCTCAGCACAAATTCAATAAGCTTTAGTTATGCCACCCTGATCATTTTGTTCACGACCAGCTACTCTCCATACTTTGATTGTCTTCAAAGGAAAGGAAAAGTGGCCTCTGCCTTCAAGAGGCACTTTCAGAAGACTTAACCTTTCAAAGAGCTCTCATGTCTTTTCCTTTGAAAGAGCTAATAACTTGTTTGCTGAAACGGCAGGAGTATTTACAGGCACACTTGAAATCAGACAAAGATTACACAGGGAAATAAACAGAAAGACTGTCACTGTCAACAATAAATTAAGTTTGAGCTAAAAACATAAAATGTTTAGAGTGCAGCAGACATCATTCAGCATTATGCTACTCGAGCCTCTGAACTTTTCCAAGCACAATGAGCGCTGATAGGCCCTGGTTACCTTTCCCTGAAGAGCTACTCCAGATGGTTATTTCAGGATCTGGGCTGTATTGTTGGAAACAGCAAGGCTGACACTTGTGTCCTGATTTTCCTGCTCTTTGTGTGGTGTCTGGCAGGAATACACCAGCTCACAAGTGTAGAGAGAGCAGAGTGTCAGATGGAAACCACTGGGGAGGAGGAGCTGTGTGCCAGCCTTGGGTAGCCCGAGTGTTTTGGTGTTTCTGCGGCCAAATGCATGCACGAGTGGGTCTGCATAGAAATATCAGGACAAAAAAATGAAATATCTCAGCCAGCCCAGCATTTGATACTTCTTAATTATTTAATTGAAAGGTTTGTGCATCTAAACTTGACTTTTCCATTTGATAATGCAGAAAGGCCAAGACTTTTAACTTCCTTCACCATTGCAACATTATTTTCTAACCAGTCCTGTGTCCAGGTTTTTTTGTATATTTTACATGCTGCAAGAGAAATTACAAGGCCCATGCTACATCTGCACTCTGCACCTGTGTATTCAGATATTTGCTTGGAAATACGGACTGGTAACATTTTGAAAACCTTAATAGTGTCTCTGAGTTTATTGTAGTCCTAAAGATTCATGTCTTTGTCCAGAGATGCTGGAAATGAAGTGAAAAGGAGTGAATTCTAAATACAAAGTATTTCAGTCTCTAATTCCCTTCACTTTCAGAAAGAAATGGTGCATATCTTACAAAACTGATGGATGCCTGTGAAGCAAGCCCAGTGCTTCTGGCTGGCTTTTATACGAGCACTTCTGCCAGCAATCCAAGGAGCAGAGCCAGCCCTAGGAGCTGTAGGTTATGGAGTGTATGTGGAATCCACTGGGCCCCAAAAGCAGCAGTCAGTGCAGGCGGAAAGCAGCTTTACAGTGCATACACAGAGTCACACCTTTGTCAAAAGCTTTGGTAATACACAGTGCATCTTTCAGAGCAGGAAAACTTCGTCAGTGCTTTAGAGATATGTTGCAGCTTTTGAAAAATATGTTTAAAAGGATCTTTTTAGAAATCTCCAGCACAAACTAAAAGCCAGGTACTGGCTGACAACTTTGCTTTTTTCATTTTACAGCCAACTCTTAGGTGCAGACATTGTCCCCACTCCAGAGATGGAGAAGGGGAAACTGATGTTTGTGCCAACACATTCAGGGTTAAGCACTGGCTGCTGAAGGGAATTAATTGGTTCTGGGATGGAGACAAAAGCCTGGGAACTGGGCTAGCTCTGGTTCTGGGTGCTGGGATGTTCCACAGCAGCACTTATTCAGGTTCTGACTGCAGTTGTGCGGTTTTAGTGGTGGTTCCATGACTTGTGCAAGCTCCTACAGCCCAGGCATGGCAGAGCCAGTGTGAAACCAGACAGGTCCCTCAGGTCCGACCTTGTAAAACCGCTAACTCCTTTGGCCTAACATGGCAAACTTGCCTCACAATTCAGTGAGGAGAACAAGCCTGCTTAGGAGAATGCACATTGGATACTTCATGGCTAAGTAAGCAATACATTGACTATAAAATTTATGATCTGTTAAACACAGCGGATTATTTCATATTAATATCTTTATATTTCTCATATGAACCATGTTAAACTGAATGGAGTTTAGCCATTCCCACCAAAGAATAATGTGATTAACTTGCTCAAACATCTCAAATAAATGGATTGGGATGTAAAAACACAGATACGGAGGTAGGATCCTGTGTGAAATCACTGAGAAGTTTATAGTTAATTATCACAGGAATGGAGTAAGGCCAACTATCATAGCCTAAGTCTAAAGATGAGCAATCTTTTGTGAGAAATGAACAGATAACTTTCCTGGAGACAATATCAAACATAATATCAAATCAAAGAAAAAGAAAAGCCTCTCATGCACAGCCATGTTTGTGCAAAGCAGGAGTATAGTACAGGCTTAATTATAATGATATCCTTGGGCACCAAGTCTGAAGCAGATGCAAAAAATTAAATACATTGATGTGCTTCACTAAATAGGAATAAAAAGGAAGAGAGTAGCTGAGGTACCAAGCAAAGGTGAGAAACCCTCAGTGGTTTCAGCTTTAAGTATAGCACAATATGAATGTTTATTGGGCTCTGTGCTATTTTCAGTGTAGGAATTGTTTAACATGAGCAGAGCAAAACCCATCCTGTCTTTGTCTTCCAACGTCACACACCATTAGTCAGAACAGGTGCTTTAAAATAGGGCATTAATGACTTTCGAGACATAAAGTAATTATACAAAATAATAACAATAACAACCACCACTATCCTGGAGTTTGTGTAATTTAAGCAGAAATATGTAAAGACATGACTTTAGCTGTTCATCAGAACAATACTTAATTGTAACACTTATGGAAAGACGGTAACTGCTGCAGCTTTCAGTTCTACCGTGGTATTTATATCAGGCTATCCATGTAAGAAGGATGAGTATAACACTCTCCAGCCCTGCTGGAGGTTAGGACATACTAGAAAACACACTTGAGACCATTTTCAGGAAGATATTTTGTCAGTTTCCTCACAGATATTGTTACTAGAAGACACCATTTCTTTTGCTGTTGAAAATTATGTAGCTTTTTAGCTACACAACACAAATTTCTGACAGTCTGGTACTTATTGTGCAAATGCTTCAGCCACGAGGATTTTAATCGTCAACTTTAATGTGTTTAAGAATGGAATCCTAAATAATTCTGCCATTTTACAGCTGATAAACTGTGTAAGCTCCACTGATGTGTTATTCAAAAGTGACCCTGCCAAAGAAAAAATAAATAGTTCATACAATCTCTAGAATATCGAAGACATTTGTATAACAGGTTATTTATGCAGCAGTAATTTCTCTCTCCATTTTCCCTTGCTATTAACTAATAGTGCAAAGCAAAATGTTCTTACAGAGAAAAAGATCCAGCTGCAAACAAATGTTACACCCTTGGAGGTTTCTGTTATCCCTTATGGAAAGCAATGCACTGAATAATGTGATGTAGCTATAATAAAAGATCCCCCGGAATAATACTGCCTACGACTTTATTTAGAAGGAAGACTCAGACATTCTGACAAATTTGCATGTGTGTTAAAAACTGATGATTTGCTGAACCTGAAAATCCATGAAGAATTATGCTACCAAATGACATCTTTGAGGTATAAAATATTACCCACAGTATTATCTAAAGAGTGGAGTCTAAATTTTAGGTTCTTTGTATTGCTAAATTAAGTCTTTGTAAGACTCTATTTACAGCCTGACATCTGAAAACTGATACAGTGAAAATGAAATCTTTTCTTCAAACTTTATGGTAATTTCAACAATTTTCTTATGTGCTATCCTTCCCCAAAAATAATTCCTTCACTGACAAAAAGCTATTTGAATAATCTTTCTATATACAAGTTTCTGCAAAATGGAAGCTAAAGAATAAAGGAGGGAACTGAATACCCAAGTGCAGTGGGAGACGATAGGATGCAGGGAGATGATGTGATTCCCGGCACAGGTTTGCATTGTTAGAAAGGAATCCTCTTCAGGAAAAATCGACCCTGAGCCCGGAATGCTGTACATTGAGTACGAGGCATTTATCATCAAAGGTCTCTGAAGATATTTGGCCTTATTCTTGTTAGGACAAAAAGAAACAAAAGCAGTTATTGCATCTTAATTAAGGGTAAACACGGGTAGACATCTGTTATCTACAAGGAGAGAGATGCGTCTGAATATAACTAGATCTAATCTCAAATGAGTGCTGAGATTAGCCAAAATTCTCCAGACATTATCTCTGTGTAGGACTGTTTCTATAATCTTGTTCTAAGGCTAAGATCAATGAAACCTTAAAGAAGGATTTACTGATGCTGATAGGATTTTCTCTTTTGGATAGATTGTTAGGTGAAAAAAAGCCATATGAATAGGAATACATCTAAAGGTTTCTTGATGGTGTACTCACACTGCATGTAATATTTGTACTGTAAAACAATTCTTTATTAAAGTACAAAACACTCTTTCATACTGGCAGTGCTACTTCTGGTACTCACAAAATGTGAATTTTTCTGAGCATAAGACCCCAAATTTAAATCGCAAAGGAAGGAGATTTGGGCGAAGGTTAAAGCTAATGAACATACTGAAATCTGTCTCAGCTGGATGGATTTTATCTTAAGATAATATCTCTTCATGTGCTTTCAAACACCCCAATGCTGGTGACACTTTTATCTCTGGAAGGGTTATTTTCCTTAGCAGCGAGAGGGTTCTGTACAATCACTGTCCACACACTGCAACCCTCTGCTGAAACACACTCAACTCAGACAAGTGAGAGAATCAATGCTTTTTTCTCAAGGTTTTTTAATCCCAACTAATCCAGGAATAAACCAGAATCTGCAGATAATCTATCATTGTTGCCATGAAATAAAATCCCAAATTTCCCTCTTTTTCCTGGAATATCTAAAAACTGTTTAATTGCAGTACTTTCACGTGACAGTCACATCTGAACTACTGTGCATTGCTTTTATTCCCAATATCAGTAATACCAAATAATTATTGTACATGAATACTACACATAATTGCTGCTGTCAAAACAAACTGTCCACCAGAATTTGGAATTAGATGTTTTTCTTTCTCTAGATAGCAGCTAGAGTGAGGGAGAGTTCTCTGTCTAAGAATTGCTGGACAGTGTCCAAGTGCAGGGGAGAAGGAGGGTGGGTTCCAGGACAGACAGACAGACAGACAGCAAGAGCTGACATGGAAAAAAGAGACAGAGGTGCGGATGGGAAAGACAGCTAAATGGAGCAGGTGAGAAAGGAACCTGGCAGAGGAGGATGAGGGGAAGGTTGGAGAAAACTGGAAATAGGTTAAGAGGCCAATTAAGAGTACAGTAGACTGTGGTTCATTAAAAAAAAGAAGAAAAAATCTAGAAAAAAACATCCTGGGTACCTCCTGCAATAATGAAAAAGCTCTTTTTTTAGTGAACAAATTGCCCAATTCAGCAACTGGGGTACAGTGATATCACCAGGTAAAGGAGAAGGAAAATTCAGGAGCTTGCAAGACACTGTAAAGCTCAGATTGGACATGTCTAGATTACACTGGGAGTGCAGAACTGTAGGGAACCAAAAACTACATGGCTGCAAACTCAAGTAAGAGATGCTCTACACAAAAGAGAATTCAGAGCTAATCAGTACAAATTGCCCAAAAGCAATTTGGTAGGCTTTACTAGGGGTAAATCCACATGTCAAAAAGCACTCTTGATTTTTTTATCCTCATCCCAGGACACTCACTTCTCACCAGCCATGGCGGGCATTTTAAAAATCCCAGAGAAGATGAGAGCCGCATCCTCAGTTCAACTGAGCTGTTTCACATCTGAGCCATCTCAGAGGGTGATTCAACTCAGGAAATATTACTAGAAAGAGATTTGAAAGGAAAACATATTTTAGTGTCCCACAGAGCACTGAGATTTCAAAATCCTCCCCCGAAACAGCAATTTTAGGAAACTAAGAGCAGGAAACCATTAAAAAGGGAAGGAAAAAAAAAAAGGGGGGAAGCTCGTGAAAGTGTCCGCTTGTAGTCTGCTTATCAAGCATTGGTCTGGAAAGTGAAAGAGCTGCTCTGATTCACATAGCAATTCAAATCTGGAAAATGATTTTCCAATCCAGAACAATTTCTTTCAAAGCTTTGTTTTTGAGAAGGCAATATCCCTCTTAAAAAAAAAAAAACCGTTAAAAATGTCTGATATAGAACATCTCTGCATATATAACATAATCAGAAAAACAATCACTCATGGAAAATGTTCAGAATTAAATGGTGAACACTCCCTATCTCCTAAAAAATAATCTTCAACGGTTTTAAAAGTGAGGGTCTTAACTGTATGCAAAAGATTCTAAAATTCCCTGCTTGGGAAGGTCTGGGCTCAGCGATTCATAAAGTGACAGTGTGGGTGTACCAGCAGTCCCATCAACATGTGCAGAACATTTCAAACATTGCTTGTAAAATATTGAGTATATTAATGTCTTGGAAGAATTTGCTTTCATATTTCTTTAGAAATTTAGGTCTAAGAAAACACATATTATGGGTAACTTATAACTGTTAAGCATGTAGTTAATTTTTTTTATTGTATCTTTCATATATACTCATTTCTCTTCAAGGAAAATACGCTAATAGTGTTGATGTCACACCTTTCAACACATGAGAACTGAGGCTGAGGTTTAATTGCAGGACTGAAATGGCTCAGGCAGAAAGAGTAATATTTTAATGGTCCTTTTCAAGTAAATGATATGTTTGTACATAGCAGAAGCAATTTCCTGTCTCCCCCTGGTAAACAATGTATTTAAAGAGGAGTCCTATAAATGTGTATTATGTGTGGACTGTCTCTGAGGGAACATTTTTATCGTAATAGCTAAAAACCTATTTATAAATGCTTTAAAATCCATAGAGTCGATGACCAAAGTGCAATGATTCTTTCTGGAGTGGTTCCAGCTCCTGTGCAAATACATATTTAAGGTGTTTAGGATGTATACAATTTACATTAAACAGTCATGCACACCAAAAAACCCGATTTTGGGAAAGACAAGAAACATGTCCTGGATTCTGTGTGAAAGACCAGAGTCTTTGACAAAAATTATTTTCCTTCCACTTTGATTTGAAAGCACTCAACATCTTGTAGGAAATACTCAGAACCCATCAGATCCACAGGATACAAAAAGACTTTAAGGAGTCCAGTGGAGAAGTTGTATAAAATACCGTTATTTAAGGAGAGGAGCCTCCACACCTGCACAGCTCTATTTGCAGATGAAAACAATGGACAAGAGGGGGGTTTGACAGTGGTAAAAAGGGGACTCCAAGTGAATTAAATACACACAGTCCCTCAAAATTCACCTAATACCCATTTCCAGTTCACTTTGTTGTGATACACACAAAACCATGAGGGTAGAGAGACACTCCAGCACTTGCTTGTGCTTTTAGCAAGGAGTGGAAGGGCTGGTCCTTCATATTTACACAATTGTACATGCATGACATGAATTCTTCCTGGGTTTAAAGTGGGAGATATGGACACCCCTCTGGGCTAGGATCTGACACTTCTTTTCTACCCAGAACAACTCACTCAAGTTGTCTCACTCACAAATTCCACGGAAAATAGTTTCTACTTCTAAATCCTTTTTAACCTCAGCTATAGCAGCACACACGACACTTCTGAAATATTATTTTATGCTAATTGCATGAGCCAAAGCTGCTTTTTGAGGTGTTTGTTTGCTTTTTGCTGTCTGTGCTTCAGAGGAGGATGATTCTGACTTCACCCGTTTTAATCAGTGCCTGTCCCATGCAGTTCCAGGGTGTGACCATGCCTGAATATAAGCAACAATTACTGTACAGACACACCTTCCTCCTGACCTGCTGCTCCTGCTGTTTAGGTTGAGACTCAGACTATGTCAGTAGACCACATAGTCTGAACATATGCAAACCAACCATCTGAGTTCAAAAGATCAAAGGATATTCTTTACTGTTTTCTAAGGAACAAATTAGTCTTTAATACTGCATTGATACAAAACTTGCAATAAGTTTATTA